>PVHY01024693.1:0-19310 GCA_004024945.1 Uropsilus gracilis
TTCTGCTGGGCTCCCCAAACCTGAATTCTGGGTAATACATATTCTTTATAGACATGTTCTGGCATGAAATTTATTGATTTTTCTTTAATTCTCAAAAACAAAATATATTAACTTAAATCCTAGGAGCAGCTCTGCCAAGGCATCTAGGCAATAGGTTGATGTAAGCTCACTCTCTCAATCTGGGAAGGCAACTTCATGGAAATGCAAGCAAATATAGCCCATCATCTTGAGTTTAGTGATCATTGAACCTTATTTCCTATCTCTGGCCCCAATGCTTCATCTTTAGGGAGCAGGCTAATCATCCCTAGGGACTAACTGCAGATATCCAGCAGTTGGACCATAAATCCTCTGACCAGGTAAAATAATTACCTTAGATTCCATAGGATAACATGCACTGTTATCAGAAACCCAAAAATGTAGTAACTCAGGACTAATTCATATTGTTTACATGTACTAGTTTGAATCTATATCTACTCTATACAGGAATCCTAGATTCCTGTCATTTGTTTCTCTGCTGTCTCCAAGCTTTGTCCCCCTCTGCATGGTCAATACTGATTTGCATATGGGAAAAGACTGGAGAAGAGATTCACCTCAATCTTAAAACTTAAATCCTTAAGTGATTCACAGTCCTTTGGCTCACATTCTATTAAAACATAAGATCCAACAACCCACCTGACTACAAAGGTAGCTGCCATATGGTTTCAGAAAAAGAAAACATATTTGAATATGCAGCTATTAGTCTTGGACATAATTCCCGAAGGAAAATGGGCAAAATCATTTATTCAAGATTTCTTTATTAAGCAACTCCTATGAGTTAGATCCTCTATGTGGACAGAAAATGTACACACACATATAAATAGGTAATGATCATATGTGGAAATGGATCATATGACCATAATGAGATCACATGACCTCATTTACTAGTCAAACACAAACTAAAACAGCAGTGAGATTCTAAATTTTCTTATCAGATTGACTTTTTAATGACAATTACCAGAATTGCTAAAAATACAGGAAGATGGATTTTATTACATACTCTTTTTAGGCCGGGCATGGTGGCAAATGCCTGTAGGTGGCAGCCTAGGAAGCCACGGCTGGGGCCAGGAATGGCAGTTCAAGTCCCACAGGGGGCACCTAGCGAGACCTAGTCCCAAAAAAATAGCTGGGCGTAGTGGTGCGCGCCTGTAATCCCAGCTACCTAGGAAGCTGAGGCTGGGGATTGCTTGAGTCTGCGGTACCCCAGGCAAGGAGAGCCTGTGGTTCACGGGCAAAAACAGACCTAGTCTCAAAAAAAAAAAAGACAGACCTAACCTCCACCAAGCTCCCCCTCCCCACAACCCCTCAACCCTTTCTCTGATCCGGAATTGGCAAGGAACCCAGACCTAAAGCAAAGCCCCAAAACTCACCCTTTCATAAATGAGCTGCTCAGAAAAAAGCACCTGAGGGTGACATTGCCACAGAGAAGGGTAAGATCAGAAGTATAGGAGAAATGGAGCAGGATTCTTAACTGAGCCTTGCCCAAAACTCCCTTCCTCTTAACCTGTGAGTTTCACCAGTATCTCCTGACCCAAGCCCAACTGAACTGAATTTTCTGTTATATGCAACTGACATGAAAGGCTCATGGCAGCATGATTTAGCAAAAATTTTCAAACAACCCCAATACTATCTCAAATGCAAAAAGTATAGGATTAGTTAAAATTTTGTACATCAATATGATCACATATTAAGGAAACATTAAAATCATACTTTAAAGACTGATAAAATAGGAAAGTATTCATCATATATTCTTAGGTAAAAAAGTAGTACACAAAATGAATGGTAGAGATCATTTTTATGTTTTCATTTGCATAAATGTGTATAGGTTTTTTAATAGAGTAGTGAAAGTGAAGACTAGAAGGAAGTAAAAGTTACCTGGGCCAGAACTGAAAGTCTAGAAATAAATCCACACACAAAGTAATCATAGTCATCAATGATAAAGTAGTCATAATCATACAGTGGGGATAGGAGAGTCTTTAATAAATGGTGTTCAGAAAATGAAGGCCATACATAAAAGAATGACGTTGGATCACTACTTCATTTACATAAAAATAAGTTAACAAGTAGATTAAAGATTTAGACCAAAAATAAAATACATAGAAGAAAATGTGGCAGTATGTTCCACAACACAATGATAAAGATGTTTTTGGAGACTCGACCCCCATGGTAATGAAATATTAAACAACTGAAATCACCTCAAGTTTAAAGATTTTTGTACTGCTGAACAAAATATAAGGAGATTAAAAAGGCATTCTATTGAGAAAAAATTTAAAGGATATATAACCCACAAGAGTTAATACACAAGATATTTTTAAGTACAAATCAACAATAAGCAAATAATCTGACTGAATAAATGAACAGATAATTCACCAGAGATAACAGAACCAACAGACGCTTTAAAAAGAAAACTGTTCATTACTGCTTCCAATAAAAAAGATGCAGGCTAAACCACAATGAAATCCTTGAAAAAGACACATATTAAAACACCCCCCCCCCCAACTAGTGCTAGAGATCAAATGGAAAAAAGAATCCTAATGCAGAGCCGGGCACAGTGGTGCGTGCCTGTAAGCTTCAGCCTATGAAGTGACTGGGGCTAGGGACCGTGTTCGAGTTCCACTCAGGGCAAGACAGCGAGACCTAGTCCCAAAAAAACAGCTGGGCATGGTGGTGTGCGCCTGGAATCCCAGCTACCTGGGAAGCTGAGGCTGGGGATTGCTTGAGTCCATGGTACCATGGCCAACTGAGCCTGTGGTTCCACGAGCAAAAATAGTGAGACCAGGACAGGCATGGTGGTACATGCCTGTAAACGGCAGCCTAGGAAGCCTAGGCCGGGACCAGGGATCGAGGTTCGAGTTCCGCTCGGGGCAACACAGCGAGACCTAGTTTCAAAAAAATAGCTGGACATGGTGGCACGCGCCTGTAATCCCAGCTACCTGGGAAGCTGAGGCTGGGGCTAGCTTGAGTCTGTGGTACCCCGGGCAAGGTGAGCCTGCGTTTCCATGGGCAAAAATAGCGAGACCTAGTCTCAAAACAAAAAAAAAAACCCTAAAAATGGAAGCTGGGTCGGGCACGGTGGATCGTGCCTGTAAGCTTCCGCCTATGAAGTGGCTGGGGTTAGGGATCATGGTTCGAGTCCCGCTTGGGGTAACACAGCGAGACCTAGTCCCAAAAAATAGCTGGGCATGGTGGTGCATGCCTGTAATCCCAGCTACCTGGGAAGCTGAGGCTGGGGATTGCTTGAGTCTGTGGTACCCTGGGCAACTTGAGCCTATGGTTCCATGGGCAAAAATAGCGAGACATAGTCTATAAATAAATACATACATAAATACATAAATAAATAAGAATTTCAGGAAGCAAAAAATAAATAAATGAATAAAAATGGAAGCTAGGCGTGGTGGCGCGTGCCTGTAATTCTAGCTACCTGGGAGGCTGAGGCTAGGGATCACTTGAGTCCGTGGGTTCGAAACTACCCTGGGCAACATAGCAAAATATAGTTTCAAAATAAAAAAACCTGAAAAATGAAAATAGTGTACACTTTGGGACATTTATTCAAAGAATATACCAAAATGCAAAAAAAAAAAAAAGATTTATATGCACTACAGTGTTTATTTCAGCACCATTTACTATAGGTCAGACATGGAAGTACCTGAATGTCCACACAATAGAAGGTTCGATCAATGATGTAGTACCTCCACACTATGGAATACTGTTCAGCTGTACAGAAAGATAACATGCAGCCATTTACAGCAAAATGGAAGAAGTTGGAGGGAATTATGTGTAGTGAAGTAAGTCAGTAAGACAAAAACTGAACATGTATATAGCAGATGACTGGAGAAATTAAATACCCAAACCAGCATATAAACAAACATCTGAAGGCTCTGAGGTTAAGAGGGAAGGAGAAAGGGACAAGAGGATATAAGGGGTGGTAGGTCGTAGAGGAAGAAAATTAAGTGATCTAAATGGTGGAATTAAGAATTTTTCATTCTTTATACCACCTTGTATTTTCCAAACTCTCTACTATGACATGTATTTAATTTTATATATAATTATAGAAAGTACATGTTTTCAAGAAAAGTATATATTCTTAAGGAAAATTTAGGGGAAAAAAGCAAAAAGATAGTTACCACAAAGCTTTCTTGCAGTCTCAGTGCCTGCGATAAAAGGACAAAGTAGTAACATGCCTCCACCCCCACCATAGTGTTTTCCAGGGAACTTTTTTTTTTAATTAATTTTTTTTTTGAGACTAGGTCTTGCTATTTTGTCCAGGGAACCGTGCAGGTGCATGGTACCCGGGGTACCTTAGACTCAGCTCAGTTTCCCAGATAGCTGGGATTTTAGGCACACACCACCACACCCAGCTATTTTTGGGGGACTGTTGCCCCAAGTGGGACTTGAACCACGAACCCCAGCCCCAGTGGTTTCACAGGCTAAAGCTTACAGGCACATGCCACAGTCCCCGGCTTCCAGGGAACTTTAAAGTAGCTATACTTCAGATAAAGACCTGGGCTAAGGCCGGGCACGGTGGCTCGTGCCTCTAAGCCTCAGCCTATGAAGCAGCCAGGGCTAGGGATTGCGGTTCGAGTCCTGCCTGGGACCCGTAGTGAGACCTAGTTCCAAAAAAATAACTGGGCGTGGTGGTATGCACCTGTAATCCCAGCTACCTGGGAAGCTGAGGCTGGGGATTGCTTGAGTCTGTGGTACCCCAGGCAACATGAACCTGTGGTTCCATGGGCAAAAATAGTGAGACCTAGTCTCAAAAAAACAAAAAAGACCTGGGCTAAAATTTCAGACACTGTGAGATCATTGAAAGCAGGGATGTCCCATGCCTCAGACTAGATTCTGAGCATTAATAGTCACCTGCTTTAGTCTGCAAAGCTGATATTCTGGCTTACTTGAGTCTAGGCCCAGCTTTGCCGCTGGGTAGAAAGGGACCCAGTTACAGCCCACCACCCACATGAGTACTTCAATACCTTTCTATGTATAAGCTTTTCCTTTCCAGTTTGCACTTTATTATATATTTGGCTTATCTAATTATGAATAACAAATTTTCACAGTTCAGCATCAAACACAAAAGGGTTTAAAGCAAAAGGCCTCTCATTCCATCCCCTGCCTCCAATTCTCCTCCTGCGAAGCAAACCAGTTTGGGGATTCCTTCCAAGACATATTTCTAGGCTTTCAAAGACATGATTATAGTCACACTATGTATCTAAGTTTTTTATTCACTTTAACATTATATAATAATGTGCTGGGCACGGTGGTTCGTGCCTATAAGCTTCAGCCTATGAAGCGGCCAGGGCTAGGGATCATGGTTCGAGTCCCGCCTGGGACCCATAGCGAGACCTAGTTCCAAAAAAATATAGCTGGGCGTGGTGGCGCGCACCTGTCATCCCAGCTACCTGGGAAGCTGAGGCTGGGGATTGCTTGGGTCTGTGGTACCCCGGGCAACGAGAGTCTGCGGTTCCACAGGCAAAAATAGCGAGACCTAGTCTCAAAAAAAAACAAAAACAACAACAACAACAACAAAACCCCAAAAAAAACAAAAAACATAATAATGTAAAGTGAGTACTGTAAAGAGTACAATGTCTCCCCAACATTAGTAAATAGTATTCCCAAACATTCATGAATGTGCCATTGATGGAACTTGTGCCACTTTATTGTCCTTCTGCTGACCATTAGTTTTCCCCCCTTAAATCCTCTGCTTCTGTACCAGATGAAACTGTCCCTCTGGGCTCAGGCAGCAATAGCATTTTGCTTAGACCCCAATTGGCCCTTGACTCCCTGGGGACACAAGGCTCTGGGTCAGGAAGAGGCTCAGAGCCCAGGCCAGAGGGCTGAGTGGGTGGTCCTGGCCTTCAGGGGCCGGCTGTGTGGTCTGCGCCAGCAGAGGAGATATATTTAGCTGATCAGCTGCTGCTGGTGGTGTCATGACCCACGAGGATTTCGCTGTTGGTAAACAAACCAGAAAGGCCTGGCTGTAGGCCCCCCCACCACCACCACCCCAGCATGCTGACAGGGAAGGGATTGTGAGAGGTGAGAGCATTGCAAGAGAGAGGACTCAGAGGGGGCTGGAGGTCACCCTTGTGGCATCTACCACAGACAGAATTGTGAAGCGGCCTCATCTCACTGTCCTTTTTTTTTCCTATCATCCTTTCTCTACTCACCCCAATGTGCCAAGCCTAGCAGCCCTGGAGTACTCCCTTCCTCTTCTGCCTCCTCTTTTCCCTTCCTTCCTCCACCCAGGTCAACCTAGTTGTTCTTCCTGCTCTCAGTGAGTGGAATTCATTCACTCGTGTAATCATCCATCCAAGAAAACTATCCAGTAAATGCTGCATGAAGACCTGAAACAAGTATCTGTGCTGGGTACCAAGCACACAACATGACAGGAGGTGCTGGCTTAGGCCCTGTGGGCTTATACTCTTGTGAGGTCAGAGATAACACCCTAACTAATGAGGTGTTCATAGGGAAATAGTGTTGATAACCTACATTTTCACTTGATAGCACAGCTAACCCCAAGAAGGGGAGAGGTGATTCCCGTTATCAATCCCGCCTTAAAGATGGAGATGTTGCAACACAGAGATTTTAAGCAACCTGGCAAGGGACTCACAGTACATGAACTCCTGACTGTCCAGCCCGGGCCCTCTGTCCCCAAGCCTGTATCACCCCTGAAAAAGAGGAGCCACTGGAACTGAATGGAACTGGCTTCTGGCATTTACATCTGAGATCGAGGCCCAGAGTGAGGCTAAACATCTTTTCTAAGACACGCAGCTAAAAACCAGCCTTTTCCCAAGAACTGAAAAGAATGCAAGAATGGAGAAGTCACAGAGTCGACCTACAAGTTCACCTTCCTGGGTGACGACTTGACCAGCTGCTGGCTGGGGCAGGGCCATGGTGGAGGTACACCCTGCCCAGGAACCTGCTGTTCTAGGAGGGCTGTTCCTGCCCTCTGGGAAAAAGACCAGGTGGTAAACACACAACTCCCAAGAGGGTGGGCAGCAACAGGTACCTATTGAGGCAAAACTTTCAACCAGGTGGAAAAGAAGCCTGAGAGACCCCTCAGCCACGCCCAGGAGAATCCTCTCACCTACAAGCCTCTGAAGCACTGCAGCCTGCTCTTCCTCCTCCATCTTGCTCAAGTAGCCTGCGCAGTCAGTAAAGGTACAGACTTCTCTAAAAAAAAATAAAAGTTTTATTTTAAAATACAAAATAAGAGGAGTGGGGTAGAGGAAGGGTAAGGACAAAAAAGAAAGGACTATGTATGATTTGGTAATAGGTGCAACTATGGTGGTGACACTTAATGGGGGGAGGGGAGAATACTAGTATTACCCCAATTAAGAAAATGAACAACAGGCCGGGCACGGTGGCTTGTGCCTGTAAGCTTCAGCCTATGAAGCAGCCGGGGCTAGGGATCACGGTTCGAGTCCTGCCTGGGGCCCGTAGTGAGACCTAGTTCCAAAAAATAACTGGGCGTGGTGGCGTGCACCTGTCATCCCAGCTACCTGGGAAGCTGAGGCTGGGGATTGCTTGAGTTTGTGGTACCCTGGGCAAGGAGAGCCTGTGGTTCCACAGGCAAAAATAGCGAAACCTAGTCTCTAAAAATAAAAATAAAAATAAAACAGGGTCACAACCATTGGATCCAAACCCAGTGTTGCTCCTTTGTATCTGAAGAGCAGTTCAATGCCCTGACCCTAGGAAATTTGGGATATGGGTGTCATGCTAGGTCTGATTCCACTCAGCCCACCTCCCTCTCCTGCACAATAACTCTTGTGCAGAGACAGCCCAGAATGTCTTTCTAAGCCCTGTCGCCTCTCACCAGTGCCTGCCTCTTATTGAGTGACTGCTTTCACTCAGCCACCATGATGTGAGCACCTGCTGTGTATAGGTTCTGCTAGGTGCTAGGAGGCACAGCCTGCTGGCAGTCAACAGGGATCAGGGTGCTATCAAAGCTATATAAGGAAAAATAAAGGCATCAGATTTGTGGCAAAGGCCTGAAGTCAGCTTTGCACGTGGGGGTATATCAGGTTCAGGGAAGGCTTCCTGAGGAGGTGACATCTCAACTGAGGCCTATAGATTGAGTGATTTGGCCAGAACTGGCAGAAAAGAGACTTCAAGAGAGGGGTAAGGGTGCAAGATGGGGTAAGAAGGCTTCCTGCTGGCTCCAGACACACAGGTTTTGTCCGAGCAGCTCCCCTGCTTAGATGAGGTTCCTCAGGGCTGTAGTGGCCTGTGAGCAGGAACTGCATCTCCCTCTCTATGGGGTAAGGGCCTCCTATGTAGATAACTCAGCCCATGTAAACAACTCATCAGCTTTCCCCCCCTTGAACGCACCATCTGCCCCAGCTAGGCCTCCAGCACATCTGCTGCTACCCTCCTGGCCTGGCACAGACATGACTGAATGGGCCCAGGAGGGTCTGTGCCTGGCTGGAGGCTTTGACTGCAGTGGGGGAAGCCACAGATGGAATCATTACTGTTCCCTTCCCTGCTCAGGCACCAATGCACTCAGGTTGTGTCCTGGCAGGCCAACTCTCTCTCCTGCAGGGATGGGGAGAGAAACAGTAGGGGTGGGAGCACCACTCTATGACAGAGACATGCAGCACCCCAGTTTAGCACCCAGAAAGGGGAGGACTAGCAAGGCTATAGATCCTGCTCCCCGATAGACCTCGTAAGGGGTAGCCCTCCCCGGCATGTGGTTAAGGCCTGCCCTTTCACACAGATTGAGGGAGGAGAGGGGCCAACACAGGCTGGATGGGTCAGCACTGCCCCAGTTGGCACATACTAGGCTGCTCATGCCTGGCTGGTTTGCCCTTACCCCTGAGGCTTCTGGTTCCACATTCCTACGCTATGTACAGAACATAAACATTGAACCTGAGTATTAGCCCGGAAAGACAGCTTGGCATTCTCCCTTGACTGTGACTGAGGTTTTCACAGGCTCTTTCCCTCCAAGGGGACATGTGACATTGCATTCAGAAGGGCAGCTCATTAAACCCTGTTCTCCACAGGCTCCCTGATCTCCTGTGGGACCCAGATGTGGGCTACATGCTGGGATACAGGAAGTTCCTGCCCTCAGGGGCCTTCAATTTAGTGGGAACAGACCTGTAAGCAGATTCACAATATAAGGAGCTGTACACAAGGAGGTGGGTGAGGCACAGGTGGGGCACCAGCTAGCCAGGGTCAGCAGCAACTTCTGGCAGCATAACACAGGCTGAGTTCTCCAGGATGTAAGAGGGCGAGGCAGAGCTGTTGGGTTAGGAAAGCAGGGAGAACAGAAATGGCTTGACGTGGGAGCAGACCCACACAGTGTGGACATCAAGGTCCAAGGGTCCTGAAGAGAAAAGAGACAGTAAAGGCAGGGGAGTTTACTCTGTGCACAGGAGAGTGCTTGTCAGGAGAGCCTGGACCCCTAAATCATACACAGTGTTGTACACCAACATTCCCTCCATAAGAAACAATACAATTTAGCCGGGCACGGTGGCGCATGCCTGTAAACAACAGCTTATGGAGTCACGGTGGGTCTGGGGATCACAGTTTGAGTTCTGCCTGGGGCAACATAGCAAGACCTAGTTCCAAAAAAAATAACTGGACATGGTGGCACGTGCCTGTAATCCTGGGAAGCTACCTGGGAAGCTGAGGCTGGGGGTAGCATGAGTCCATGGTACCCCAGGCAAGGTGAACCTGCAGTTCCATGGGCAAAAATAACAAGACCTAGTGTCAAAAAAACAAAACAAAACAAAACAAAAACGGTGGTATCCTGTCCCATCTAGAGGGGAAGGGCTGGTGTCTTGCTGAGCACCTGGCCTTTGGGTGTGTGGACTCTCCCTGCAGCCCCAAGTAAATGCCCAGGGCAGGGGTAGACCTGAACAAGAAAGAACAGGCCCTTGGAGTTTCTGCAGGAAACCAGAAAGGGCAGGGGAGTGTTCTCCCTGGGCTTCTGGGCTAGGGGTCCGGGACCTAGGATCTGGTGAGAAGGGCAGAACCATCAGGTGGGCTCTGGTCAACCCCTCTGACAGCCACCAGCCCCACTGACAAAGCAGCCTACTCTGTCCCCATTTCCACAACCACTGTATAATTTACTGTCTAAACTGGTGCTTTTGAGAGTAAAAGTAACAATTATTCTAGGAAGTTGGAGTAAAGCAGACCTGTCTTGTGTACACTGAGACATGTCTTGCAAGGCTGGCTGGTCCTTGTGCTCCTATCCTGGCCCCCAAGGGACACCCTACCTAAAACCTCCCCTAGTCTAACCCAGAGACTGAAATTCCATCCATATGTATCCTGGTGGACTGGGACCCTCTACAGAGCCTGGCTTGTGGAATACAGTTCTTTCCCATTCCAAAGTCTGTCTCCCCACACTCTAATCACTGCCACTGTCGTCGGAACTACTGCCCCAGAAGAATGTGGTCTTTCCTTAAACCCAGACAAGGAGAACCCCATTAGAGTCTACAGCCCTAGAAGTTTGTGCTGGGGGAAGATTGGGGGTCATCCATATCCCTTTGATAGCCCATACCCCTTCACAGAACCCTAGTATTTCCTTCTGCTTGCCCCCCAACCCCCACAGGTTGCCAGGAGGAGTCCCCATAGTCCCAGCTTCTGGGTTTAGCTCAGCCCTCCTGCCTCCTTGCACTTCCCTGAAAAGTCACAAAGAACACCCACCAGGTCTGGCTGCCTTTGAGTCTTCCCTCCCCAGCCACAGTCCAAGCCTCTAAACCCAGGCCTTCACACAGCACTTCTCTGCTTCACAAGAAGACAAAACAAAAAGAACAAAAACAAACAAAAACCCTTTAGTGGGAGGAAAAACACATGAAAAAACAAAAACATCACAGAACTCAACTTCCCTATAAGATAAAGGTTAATACTTCCTCTACAACCAGTGTACCTTTTAGCTTTGTGCCCAACACACCAGTGCTCCATCGCTTCCACCACATAGCCACTGTGTATCCTCTCCCTCTCCCCCCAGCCAGCAGCATCCCTGGAAGTCCTGGAGGCCCACTCTCCCCAGTAGATACCATGGCTTCTTTTTATTTATTTATCTATTTTTTTTTTTTTTTTGAGAGTAGGTCTCACTATTTTTGCCCGTGGAACCACAAGCTCATGTTGCTGTTGCCAGGGTACCACAGACTCAAGCAATCCTAAGCCTCAACTTCCCAGGTAACTGGGATAAAAAGTGTGCACCACCCTACCCAGCTATTTTTGGGCACCAGGTCTCGCTGTTTTGCCCCGAGCGGGACTCGAACCACGATCCCTAGCCCCAGTCATGCCCGGCTTTACCCATGGCTTCTTTTAAGGCTCACCAGGCCTGACCAACTGAGTCCTATACCCATCCTGAGTCCTTGAGTTGTTCTTATCCCACTCCAGATGTGAGGGTGATTCTGTGTCCCACAGCTAGAGTTCATGGTAGACTCAATAAAAAGTGATCCAATTGGCAGATCTTTCCTACACAAAACTCTTGGTTCTCCAGCAGAAGGACAGGACAAATGACTCCTGAAGCCCCTGCTAATTGAAATTCCTTAGCTGCCTCCTCAACCGGGCACGGTGGCTCGTGCCTGTAAGCTTCAGCCTATGAAGCGGCCGGGGCTAGGGATCGCAGTTCGAGTCCTGGCTGGGGCCCGTAGCGAGACTGAGTTCCAAAAAAATAGCTGGGTGTGGTGGCGTACACCTGTAATCCCAGCTACCTGGGACGTTGAGGCTGGGGATTGCTTGAGCCTGTGGTATGGTACCCCGGGCAACGAAAGCCTGACAGTTCCATGGGCAAAAATAGTGAGACCTAGTCTCAAAAACAAACAAACAAACAAACAAACAAAAAAAATGCTGCCTCCTCAGGTTGAGCAACTGTTACCTACCACCCTGTTCAAGTTCCTTCCAAAAAAGAAAAAAAGAATGATGTTCCTATATCAGAAGTCTTAAAAAATTAGCCCAGGGATCCTTCTCAGGGAGTCTGAGGTGTCAAAACTATTTCCATAATAAGCAGGCACAAGTGGCTTGTACCTGTAAGCTTCAGCCTATGAAGCGGCTGGAGCTAGGACTTGCAGTTCGAGTCCCGCTCAGGAAAAACACAGCGAGACCTAGTCCCAAAAAATAGCTGGGTGTGGTGGTGCGCACCTGTAATCCCAGCTAGTCAAAAAAAAAAAAAAAAAACTATTTCCATAATAATATTAAGAAATTATCTGTCCGGGCCAGACACAGTGGCACGTGCCTGTAAGTGACAGCTTATGGAGTAGTGGTGGGGTCAGGGGATCACAGTTCAAGTCCTACCTGGGACAACAGAGCAAGACCTAGTCCCCCCAAAAAATAGCTGGGCATGGTGGCACACACCTGTAATCCTAGCTACCTGGGAAGCTGAGGCTGGGGATTGCTTGAGTCCATAGTACCCTGGGCAACAGGAGCCTGTGGTTTCACAGGCAAAAATAGTGAGACCTAGTTTAAAAAAAATTATCTGTCATTTTTCTCTCATTTCCTCATGAGTATACAGAGGGGGAGTTCTCCAGAGGCTCTGTGGTTGTGAACTTGAGAGCAAAAATCCAGCTGCTTCTATTTCTATTATGTCAGACATTAAAGATATAGAATAATGCCACCTTCACTAAATGTGTTTGCTTTAGAAAATGTATTTTTGAAAAATGCTTACCATGTCAAACTCCATTTTAATTTAAAAAATCTTAAGTACCATTGTCACTTTAATTTTAATGCAGCAAATATCAATAGCTCTATCTCACATAAACAAAACTCCTAGGGTCCTCATATTTTTTTTTTTTTTGAGACAAGTTCTCGCTATTTTTGCCCATGGAACCGCAGGTTCTCGTTGCCTGGGGTACCACAGACTCAAGCGATCCCCAGCCTCAGCCTCCCAGGTAGCTGGGATTCCAGGTACGTACCACCATGCCCAGCTATTTTTTTGGGACTAGGTCTCACTACGTGCCCCCAGTGGAACTCGAAATGCAATCCCTAGTCCTGGCCACGGCTTCCTAGGCTGTCGCTTATAAGCATGTGCCATGCCCGGTCTCATATTTTTAATTTTTTAAAGGCCCCTCCCCATGTCCTCCTTCCATCTGTGTCTCTCGCTCTCCTTAGCAGTCAAACTTCCGGAAATCTGTCTGCTCCCCTCACCCCAGCACCTCAGCCCAGCCCTGTGGCCTCCTGCCACTATTCCAAAAACTGTTCTAAGCTACCACACCTCCAACCCCCTACTTGATCCAGTGGCAATGCCTCCATATATTTCTTGACATCCTGGCAACAGGACCTTGGCTCTCTGGACACCCCCTCTCCTGGTTGCCACCCACTCCCCAGCTGCATGCTCCCCACTCTTCTTGCTTGGCTCAGACCACCCATGCTGGTGACCTTGGGGCTGGACCTGGGTCCTCTTCTCTTTTCATTCCCAGGTTTTCAAGTTCCACCTCTATGCAAGAACTCCAAATCTCTAACCTCAGCCCCAGCTGCTCTTCCGAGACCTAACCCAACATATCCAGCTGCCCACTGAACAACTATGTGGATGTTACAGCTTCACATCCAGGCACCCTCAGTTTAAACAGTAACATAGGGCACATCACCTACTCACCTTTCCAACTGAAGATTACACAAGGAACCCCAGACCTCTGCCTGCTATCATTTCCCTCACTCTCCTCATCAATTAGCCACCAAATCCTACTAATCTCACCCCCTCAACTGCTCTCAATCTCCCTTCACTTCTCCCTGGCCTATTTAAGGCCTTTCTTTTCCCAACAGACATAGCAACCAGTGCTCTGTTTAAGTGCATGTCTTCCTTGCTCAGGATACATGAGAGGCCTCACACCTACCTAGGAGGAATGCCACCCCTTCAACACAACACAGCTCACCTGGTCAGTCAGCAGAATGCCACCCTGCCACCTGGTCAACCTCATGTCCCCTCCCCCAGGCCACTCTGTGCTAAAAGACCTGACCTTGCTTCTTCCTCAGGTACAGGCCATTCCCTGCCTGTTTACCAGTCTCAGGCTCTGGGGCATAGCCTCCTCCCCTCCCTCCCCTGAATCAACCCTCTCCTGATCACCCCATGGGGTGAGAGGCCATGTGCTGAATTCCTCAGTCTCCCTTCACCACACATTTCCTGCCAAATGGTCACTATGGTTTCTAGGCCCCAAATTCCTTGAGGATTTCCTAACTGCTCTATCCCAATGCTTCCAGCAGTACCGAGTAGGTAAGTGGCTTATCACAAACTTGAATGGCTTGAGGCAATGGGACCCCACAGGCAGCTAGCAAACAGTCTTGCCTACCCCCAACTCAGCTCCTTATTCAGCAGGACTCTGCTCAAGTGCCCAAGGGCCACCTGCTCTGACATGAGGCCACCTCCCAGGGCTCCCTGCCACCCACTGCCCCTCCTGTTGAGCTGTCCTAACCAAGTTCCAGAACAACCTGGCTGAACTCCACTTTCCCTGTCAATGGCCAAGACACAGGGCTGCCAACACTTGGGGACACCGACCAGCCATGAGCACCCTCCCCAGGCACAACTTGATCATGCTGACCCTGCTGGGAACACCCAAGACCAATCCAGGGTACCAGCCACAAAAGCAGCAGCAACAGCTATCACACAGCATTCTTCCGGTAGTATCCCCTCTCAGTCCATTGATATTCAGAGGGCAGACTACTCTGGAGGCTTTCAGCAAGTGATGGAAGGGGCTGGGTTTGAGCCAAGGACTGCTGCGAAATCTTGTCATCTGGAACCTCCACCCTTTCTGCAGCTTTAGTACAGGCTGAACCCAGAGATGCCACTCCCAACTAAGGAGCCCAGGACCAGGCTGAGATCCTAGGGTCTAGGATTTGCCCCTGGGGCCAGGATCTTAGGGCAGGGAGCAAAGGAACAACCTGAGATAGCCCCAGGGAAAAGGAGCAGCCTCCCAGAGGGGATTCCAGCAATTCATCCTAGTATAGGTGAGTCCTGCCAGATTTAGAGTATCAGAAGGCACAGCCCACATCACAGCCACAGGAGCTCCAAGAGACAACCATGAGTACCCTGACCTTGAAAGTCAAAGGACCACTAGACCACTCTGCTGTGTGCATTGCCCCAGAAGATGCCACAGCCATACCCTCATCCACGAGCTCCTTTAGCAGGAAATCAGGTGTCCAACCTCACTCTCAGGAAGAGGGAGTAACTAGCCCTGCAACTGGAGGAAGACCTGGTCCAAGTTCCAACCTGCCAGCCTCCTCAGCAGCTCGTCACCTCTCAGCTGCTCCAGGTAGACCACTGGGGGCTAATTCTGTATGACTCAGGGGCATTCTCTGGATGTGCTAAGACATGAATAGTGCCCATGCACTGCTAGACCTAGGAGTCCTGCCTGTTTAGTAGCCCCCCTTCCTCAGGAGGGAGGCAGAGCCTTTTATGAACTTCACCGCATCCCTTGCCCCAACCCATCTGAAAAAGAATCACATTCCAGCACAGCACAGATAAGAAAAGATCAATTTATGGATAATGGTATGGGACAGACTGGGACGGTGCCTGCGCCTCCAGTGATGAGTTTCCCAGGAACAGACCAACAGACAGGAGTGACAAAAACAGACAGGCAGACAGACAGAGGAATAGGGAAACAAAGCCAAATGAGTACAAGGCCCAGACTGGGCTTCAGATCCAGCTCTTCCCTAGGGAACTAAGGGATGAGCAGGGCTGATGGGGACCTCCATTCTTATAAGGCCCCTGTCTCACTCCCTGCTATCCTTCCCCCGTGGCCTGAGAATTTGGCAGGTGGTATCATGGGGCTAAGGAGTAGTGGGAGAAGGGCAGAGAGTCAAGGTTCTTGGAAGCTCCCTGGGGAAAGTGGAGGCCTGGGTGGTGTGGGGTTAGCAGCAGCACTAGGGGGAATCTGGTCAAGCACCAGGCACCTATGGTAGGGCACTGCTCAGCAGGCCCCTGTGTCAGGGCAGGCCCCCACCCCCACCTTGCCCATCACACCAACATGGTGCAATAAATAGAGTTTCAAGTAGTAAATCAGTTTCAGACAAGAGCTGGGGCTCACAGAATGGCAGGGCCTTAAGAAGAGAGGCTCTTGGCCACCCAGAGTCCTCTCAGTAGGCTCTAACTGTATCAAGTCTTGTGCACTAGAGTGGGAACGTGGCCCCAATGCCCATGTGGACACTCCCTGCAGGGTGTCAGACAAGTGCCAGAGCCTCAGACAAGTGCCAGAGCCTGCTCCGTGGGGCAAAAGCAGGGCAACATGGTGCCCACAGCATCCACAATGGCTGCTAGATGCTCGTCCTGGGCCTGGGGCCCACAGAGCTGCATGAAGTCTGCCAGGCGCAGCAAGTACTCAAGGTTGTGGCCTGCAAAGCCTCGGCAGGCCAGGATCTGTGTAGCAATGGCCTCCTCGGGTGCAGGGCCCAGGTAGCCAGGGTTCTGCGGGGTGGCCACGTAGGCCAATGCCTTCAGTGGTTGGTCAGGGGTGTCTTGAGGGTAGAAGGTCACCTCCTTGGTATCATAGCCGCCGAGCACTGCCTCCCGCACATTCAGGTACTTCAGGGCCTCGCTCACCTGTTCACCTCGCACCTGGTATGCCACACCCCAAGTGCAGCCCTAGGAGCAAACAAGGGTCAGGGTCAGTCACAACAGGTCAGTCACAACAGGTCTCCCTAGAACTGTTCTCCATAGGAGAGGAAGGTAGAGGGCTGATGAGCCAATCTAGAAACAATACATTACCGCCCTAATCTCCTTTTTAAGGAGGGTAAACAGGTGGTCTAGCCCCAGGGAGAAGATTCCTACTCAGAGAACCAGGGGCCTCATCTACAAGCGTGTTACAAATGAGTCTCAGATGCCAATCTTGTCCCATTATACCACAAACTGGATTTTAACAAGATTCTTCAGATGATTGTTGGGCCCACAAGTTCAATCTGTCTAGTCCCCTCCCCTGTTGGGGCCCAGACCTCTCTCGACAAACACTTACCTCATGATCTTCAAGAAGAGTCACCACACGGCCAGGCTAGGGGAGGGAAGAAAGGTTTTGAAAGAAACAAGTTAGAAATCCGCTCTGCCATTAGTGCCAGCAGAACCCCTCTTATCAAGCCTGCTGGCCAAAGGAGCAAGGGGCCAAGCCAGATGGAGCATAAATAGACACATGCCAGTGGTCCAGATTGGTAGAGACATTCACCAACAGTGATCACTCACTCTAGCCACCACTCAAGTGATCTTACAGGGCGCCCACAGTTAAGCCACAAGTCCCTGGCACAGGTTTACACAATTCACACATCAGCACGAGTCACTGTGGGCCCAGAGAGCCCGCGACATCCCCGGGCACCTGCGCCCACTATCTCGCCCCCAGGCTCCTCTTTCCCCGGGCACGGTCTGATGCTCACCATCTTGTCGCTGCCCCGATGGAAGGTGTCTCCCTGCCAGAAGCGGCGGCTATAGCCACGCACGAAACCCACACGGCTGTCACTGTAGGTGAAGTCGGGCCTCCACACCAGGGAGCCATACCCAAAAATCCACAACGCTTGAGGGTCGCCGTGGTCCTGGGCGGGCTCAGCGGTCTCTGAGGCAGACTGTGAGGCCGACGGCGTGGCAGGCGGCGTGTCCAGAGACTCCTGCTTCATGGTGCCGGGCACAGGGACGGGCCCGGCGGCCTCCGGGACTGGTCTCCGGCGTGGGCACGGAAGGACCGACGGACACGCACGCCCGGCCTGGCACCGCTCGGTCGCTCCAGCTGAGCGACCCCCGCGGAGGCGCCCTTTAAACCCTCCGGCTGGAAGGCTCCGCCCACCGGAGCCAGCTGCCGCGGTGATGAAGGCGGAGCGAAGCTCTTTCTGGCCAATCAACTTCGGGCCCTGCTGCCTGGTTAATCGCGCAATCCTCTGAATGGGTAACTGAGCGGCCCGCCCCGGGTCCTGCGCGCCGGCTGATTGGTTCGGCTCCACCTCTGTAGTAAGCCTGGCAGGAGTGATGCAACGGCGGGGGAGGTTTCCCCAGTGCCCGCATGCAGCAAGGGCTTCTCGGATTGCGTCAGGCGCCGGACAGTGGGCACGGGCACGGGCACAGGTTGTCTCCCCGACAGCTCCTCCATGGCCTGGGACCTTTCGGGAATCACGGCGGCCGGTACCAAGCCAGTGTCTCGCCAGCACTCTGCTGGTGCACCTGGCCGAGTTACTTGCCGCCTGAGGCAGCACTACTCACTACCAGAGCCAGTGCAGGGCACGTCCAGAAGGAGCGCTCTCGGTGGCGAAAATGCCGACCTCGGGCCCAGCCTCGGAGCACGCACTCTGGAATAGTCGTAGGAACCCTCCGCATTCCCCACAGGTGCCTCACGTCGTTGGCCCGCGTGAGCAAATGGAGAAACTGAGTCACGGGACTGCTAAGGGGTTCTGCAGAGTCTGCCAGACTGAGTCAGATCGGGAGCCTGGAGCTTGCGGGCCTCACGTGAGGGCTACGCCCCGGGCCAGGTGTGCGGACTCCCACCTAGCCACCCCCCCACCCCGAGCCCATTTGTTCTGGGCAACAGTCGGTCAGAGCGCTTGGGAACCGGCGCCTTCACTTTGGTGGTGGTGACTGGACCTGCGGAAAGAAGCCATAAAGAAAGGAAAGTCAGGTTAGTCCTGCCCTGAGGCAGGTTTAGGACTGATGGGTTTTAAGTACTACCCGGACCTGAGTCGTTTCCAATAATGGTTTCTGTTAACCCATCAGCACAGAGGTTTTGAGGGACGGGAGGGAAGGGATGAATTGAGTCTCCCAGAGAGCAATAGGTAGCTACGGATCTTCTCCAGCTACTGACCTCCGAACCGAGGAGGGTCTGCGGGCCGCCTGGGGTTGACCCCCCACCCCCCAAACAGGGGTAGGGGGCTGCCGCTGGAGATGTCTTTATAAAAAAGGGAGATATACAGACAGGATAAGGCCTTTCTCTTGTGGAACTGGCTCCAGGGAAACGGGCAGTACTGCTTCTTTTTCTCTTCTAGTTAGATATTTAAGCTAAAATTTATCTGCACACTTAGAGTAGTCAATTCAAAGGGATCTAAATATATTCTCCAGTAGGAATATTGCACTATGGTGTTAAAATATGAAACCAGATCTTTAAAAACAAACAAAACAAAAAAGCTATACATTAATATTTGTAAAAAACATAATCTGGAAGACTATACCTAAACTGCCGGGCACGGTGGCTCGTGCTTGTAAGCTTCAGCCTATGAAGCGGCCGGGGCCAGGGATCGCGGTTCGAGTCCCGCCTGGGGCCCGTAGTGAGACCTGGTTCCAAAAAAACAGCTGGGCGTGGTGGCTCACGCCTGTAATCCCAGCTACCTGGGAAGCTGAGGCTGGGGATGGCTTGAGTCCGTGGTACCCCGGGCAA
>PVHY01024694.1:0-19308 GCA_004024945.1 Uropsilus gracilis
GGGTTGGTGGGTGGAGAGATAGACAGACAGATAGACAACAGAAACCCATCACCATCCAAAGCACGATAAGTAATCCATGTTTTCCTCTGGTATCAGTCAGCAGCGAGAGTGGGGGCCTCCTACCTTCTGCTTTCAATGGACTTTAATGCCTCTTGGCAATTGCCAGTCTTATTACTCTCCCTACCAGGTTCTCTTCCTGATGACTTTGTGTTGACGTAAACAGCTCTAACTTGTGATGTTCCAATATCAGGGCTGGAGCGGCCATGGAAGCATCATTCACTGCATATGCTGCCTTAGGTGTATCTAAAGGAGAAGAGCGAGTTTTAAGGAAGATGGAGCTGGGAGAAAAGCAGGTAGGTGAAGCCCACTTGGCAGTGTTTAAGAGATCCAAGGAATGGCTCCCCTGTTGAGTCTGGGCAGCCAATCACAATATGGGGGAAGACCATATATGGGGTCCCATCTTCCTCAGAGTTGTGCAGTGGTTACCTGCTTCAAGAGTTATCACTTCATTTCCAGGGCCATTTGTCATTTATGCCAAGTGGGGTCCCCCTGCCCTGGTTGCTGCAAATGCCATTAAGTTTGTCTTCTTTGATCGATGAATAATATTCCATTGTGTTCATAGACCACATCTTTTTTCAGCCATTCTTCAGTTTTGGGGCATTTGGGTTGCTTCCATACCCTGGCTGTTGTAAATAGTGCTGCAGTAAACATCCAGGTACAGGTGTCTTTTTGAATGAGTGTTTTGTGCCCTTTGGGTAGATTCCCAGAAGTGGGATCGCTGGATTGAATGGTAGCTCCATTTTCAGTAGCTTGAGGGTCCTCCACACAGCTTCCATAGTGGCTGGACCAATTTGCATTTCCACCAGCAGTGTAAGAGTGTTCCTTTCTCTCTGCATCCATACCAATACTTGTTTTTGCCCCCATTTTTTTTCATATAGGCCTTCCTTACTGGTGATGGTACCCATCATCATTTAACTTGAAAATGAACAGAGCATGACGCAGCCTTGCAAACAGCCCCTTGCCAAGATGAATGGCTGGGGATGACAACCCTCACTTCTTCAGGCACACGTCGAGCCTGAGCCTTCCCCCAGCTAGCCAGGACTTTCCCTTGCAAGGTGTCTGAGTGGCTGAGGGGTTCATTTGAGGCCCAGGTCTTTCTTTCAGCTGCTGCCTTCATTCGAGCACCTAAGCCTTCATTGTCACCAAGCTCTTTTGCTACCTTTCCTTGTCACATGCCGTCCCTCTGACTTGCAGAGGGAGCCTTCATTTTCAGTTTGTCACTGAGCGAACATGATGCCATATTCTAAACCTGCCTTAATTGCTAATTTGCAAATTTAATACAAGATCTTAGTCCAAATCATTCAGGCCTGCCGTCCCAGCCTCACCCTCTCTGCCCAGTCTTCATCCTCTCTCTCTAATTGGTCTGGAGTGTGTGGAATTCCAGGGGACAACTAATAGCATCCGAGGAAATTACTTACCTACTGTCTGACCTCGCCTGTGCTTTTTTGGGTGCCAAATGAAGACATCCATCATGGCATGTTTGGACAAGTTACCTGGAAGGGTGGGCACCATTTTCTCCATAAAAACACTTTTATAAATTGCCTCAAAACTCTGTCCCATCCAGCCAGGACTCTTTAGTGCTGTTTAGAATGTTTTTGTCAGTGAACAATGAGTATGACTCTGGTTCTTTCCAAAGCAAGGCTTTGCCCCATGGCGGAAAGTCCCCTGAGTTCCTTTTGAAAATAAAGTCAGTCTTGCTATTTGAAAGTTGACATTTCTTCCCTAAAAAGTACTGTTTTCTCCCAGTGAAAATCCTTAATGAGAATTGCAGGACTTCTCTCAGGGAAATTTAGCATCTAAAAGGCTCAGTGTTGCAATTTAGCTAGTGATGATTTGTTCTAGAATATCTGGAACCCAGAAACAGGCTGTTCTGATTGTCCTTAGAGAAGAGCCAGGACACACAGAACAAAATGGCTACGAAGTATGAACACCATGGATGTATCTGGGGTGGAGCTTAGCGCCCATGAAGAAATGCATTGATTTTTAGGTGATGTTTGCAGTTTGTTCATTGCTGGCAAATAGCTCAGTTGTCTGCTGGGGACAAAATATGGACTTGGTTCAGAATTTGGACAGAATATGAAAGTC
The DNA here is from genome assembly GCA_004024945.1 of Uropsilus gracilis. Taxonomy (NCBI): domain Eukaryota; kingdom Metazoa; phylum Chordata; class Mammalia; order Eulipotyphla; family Talpidae; genus Uropsilus; species Uropsilus gracilis. The sequence continues at coordinate 2,146 of PVHY01024694.1, forward strand.
AGACTCTTGAAAAGGTTAGGTCATTAGCCAGAGAGGCTCAGATTCTCAAATGAAAAGAATTTAGAGATGGGAGTCATCTTGTCATTTTTTTATTTTTTATTCCCCTACCCCCACACTGGAGTCTCCATTTTAAAGCTGTCCATTCTGACTACAATGATGTGAGAAAAAAGTTTTTAATTAAATAAAAATCAATCAATGAATTAATTAATAAACAAAGGTGTTCTTCTCGTTCATCGTTCAAGCCTCTCACCCTCTCAGAGGCCTTCGTGGAAACACCATTTGGGGTTCTTGCAGGAGCAGCACGGCAACCGAAGACCTGGAGAGTACCTCGCGGCCAAGTTCAAGGTTGACGTCACCACCACACACAGAGGAAATGAACAGAGCCTCGCAGAGTGAATGCAGGTACTAAGGGCTGAGTATAAACTCTGTGGAAACCGGTCCACAGCTCCCAGCGCAGGTCAAGTTCCCAGTGCCAGCTGAGCTCGTAACTGGATTCCGAGTCAAAGACACAGAACGAAACCCAAGGAGGAAGTGGGGGTGGACTTGACTTCCTGTGGTTCTGGGGGGGCCAGGGCAAGAGCCGTGGAACTGCTTGCTTGGCCCCAAACTAATAAACGCCATCCTTTAAACCCATGTTCTCGGAGCAACGAAGAGTTTTATGTTGGATGCAGATGGTGTTTATATAGAGTACATGAGCTCAGCATGAGAAGTAGTCATAAAACAGACTGGGGTTTGGTATAATTATTCGCAATGACTATTGTATAATTGGATGCTAGAACGATAATATAAAAAATATTTTAAGAAGTAGGTGACTCGTGCTTCTACAATAGTTCTGAACAATAAGTGACATCTGCTGTAAACAGTATACCATACTGGATGGTGTTTACAAACAGCAAGGTGGGCAGTGTCGCCAAAGGAGAGGCTGGAATTTTCCTTTGCATCATTAGAACGAGTTGTCCATAACTCACCTCCACTGGAAGGAGTTGTTCATACTCACCTCCACTGGGAAGAGTTGCCCATATTCACCTCCACTGGAAAGTGTTGCTCATGCTCACTTCCATTAGATCGAATTAGCCATACTCACCTCCATTGGAATGGGTTGTCCTTATTCCCCTCCAGTTTCAACAGCTCACACTCTAGCTCTTCCTGGGATTCGAGGGCCAAAGGCATTAGGTCTCTCCAAGGAATGAATGACAGGGGACAGCAGTATTTCAGAAAGAGAGAGAAAGAAGGAAAGAAATTGATCTGTTGTTCTAAGAGAAGGACCCACTTGTTTTGTTGTCTCTAAGCAGTAAAGGGAATTTCTGATGGGCCGGATGCTGGCAGTTGGCACATTGGCACAGTGTTGAATGTTTCTGGGTGGAGTTTGTGAACCTATAGGCAGCAGATTGTGATGATGAGAACCTCCTCTGACTTCTAATAAGCAGAAAGGATCAGGTTCCTTCTGGTCTATCACCCCCAATCTGCACCAGCGCCCAAGAATATTAACAACACAAGTTTCCAGAGCAATTTCCTTGAATCGTGTTGACCAAGCAGGTTAGGGTTCAGGGGAGCATGGCAGCTCTCCTTGGGAGAGCTTGGGATGGACATTTGAACCTAGATGACCTCGGGGCAGGTGGGGGGAAGAGTTTCCTTTTTTCTCCCACATGAACATCAGGCAGGGACACCAACCCAGATCCATGACACTCTCGCTCTGACAGGTGGGTAGCCCCACGCCCGATGCCCAAGTCCTTGGGACTGATCACTGTACCCGATGATGGTGATGTTGACTGCAGAGGCATCGAGGGGTCCACCGGGCATGTCAGTGTTCGTTGGCCAATTAGGAGCTTCCTTGATGCTTGCAACTCCTCCGAGAGCTATGGCTCCTGCAGAAGCATTGTGGGGCCAGGCTGGAGCCCACCACTCATGCCATCATGCCAGCTGTCTTGGTCGTCATCATGGCAGTGCCCTTGGGTGTGTGTCTGCCAGCTAAGCCCCAGCATATGGTGTCGGCCTTAGCCCCTAGGAAGAGTGAGCATCAGTTCCCAGTCGGGTCAGAGGCCAGGACTGGAACAGTCTGCTTCTGGTAGGTTCCAGGGGCAGCAGTTGTCCTCCTTGACCACGCAGCAGAGGCCAGTGTCTGACGGTATGACACTGCTGTGCATCCCCTTCCAGTCTTCCTTCCCTGCCCAGCCTGGGAGATGACCAGGAGTGTTCCTGACTGCGTGAGAGCAGCAACACTTATGGTGAACGCAAGGCGTCCTGCAAACAGTCCTGGTTTTCTCTCTTTTTCTACATAAAGCATATAAACTTACACCTGCGTGTGTCTGCGTGCAACACCTGACCCATCATGGCAATGGTCACTTCCTGTCTGTATCTTCTCCTTGTTCTCTTTCACCAGCCTGACTTAATTCTGCAGGACAAGCTGCCCAGGTTCATCAGAGAGAACGGTTGTCCTTCTGGGTGTTAACCTCAGAGCTGAAGGTTTTCTTTCCAACTCCCCAGCTTCCACGAACAGCTCACGTGAAGGTGCTCCCTATTCACCATTCTCACCTTTTCATGTTAATGAAATTGGATGACTTTCCTCTAAGCAGTAAGAGCGAGAGCGAGAGCATCTGTTTATCTGACTTCTCCCCTTTCTCCCATCGTCACACTCACTTCCACGGAGGCGTAGTATTCGGTGCCCAGTTGAATTATTCACACTTGCATTCATGCAGCAGGTACCTACACTTTCAGGGAGCTCTGTTCTGATGTGGGGTCAGTTGGATTCATTCAATAAGTGTTTGGGTGTTGACTGAATGGTGATGAATAGAAGGAGGCAGGGAAGCCAGGAAGGGAGCCTGTGGAGGGTGGGTGGTGGATGGACGGCAGGTTTGAACAGAGCAGCCAAGGAGAAACTTGCAGAGAATGATGGGAGCCAGGAAGGAACATCCAGAAGAGCAACAAGCACAAAACATGAAGGCTGTTGGCATGTCCGGGGCTCTGCTAGGTGGCCAGTGTGGCTGGCAGGGCAGGAACATAGAGGATGCAATAGGTGGAGCCAGTGGGGAAGGAGGGAGGGAGGGAGGCTGTGTAGGCTACTGGCTCTCAGGTCTCCCAGTGGCTCGCAGTGGTGCTGATTCCTTTGCTTAGCTGTGAGGATATTGTTGTGGTCATGTTGAAAAGTCCCTGAAGCTTCAAGCAACTTACTGAGATATTTATGAGTAGGATGTGATGATGCCTGGGGTTTACTCTGTCACAGTACAAAACTGAATGGAACTGAATGGATGGGGATATACAGGAGCAGGCTGGGAGATGGAGGGGAGGGGGGGTGATGGAGAATTGGAGGTCAGTGTCTCATTTTGCCTAATTTTACGTATGTCCAAAATGAAGCATAACGTTTACATAAAAAAGACTTGCCTGACTCATTTCAGCTGGCATGAGTCCTCTGACAAGGACAAGAAGTTAAAATTCACAAACTAATAATAGAGCTGGGGAGGGAGGGGGAAGACAGGGGAGGGGTGAACACAAGAGATCATGATGATGGTTCATGGGTGACATGGTGGTGGGAGAACTCTGGGGTATATGATGAGGTAAGGAAAAAAGTCAGATATGTAATCAATAGAAATAACATACAATACAATAAAGCAGATGATGCTAAAGGAAAAAGAATACCTGGAAGCCCATCAACTCACCTCCTAGTGCCTATGATTAGTGTAACTGGTTTGGGGGTGCAGTATAAACCTTGATGCTAGCTTGTTTGAGCCCTGCAAACCCAGGCTTTGTGCTCACACGAGACCCACTAGTATAGACCCTTCTAGGCATTTATTAGGATTTGGGCTTTTACTCTAAGTGCAGGAGAGAAAGAGATAGTTTGCAATAGAGAGTTTGAAGTAGATTATTCTGGCTGCTGGCTCAAGGGCGGAAGCTGGGAGATCCAGACAATTACAGACAAAATCAAGTACAGAAAGTTTGGCGAGGGCTGTGACAAAAGGGTAGGCGTGGGAGGGTCACTCCTGGGAAAAGTGCGGTGTTCCCTGTCTGTGCTGAACCATCCTGCCATTTATGCTACCTGTCTGTGTTCAAGTGTCTGAACTGAGCCATTGGTAGGGGCAGGCTTCACCAATCTGCATCGGTGCCTTATTGGTTCAAGCATTTATCCAGACACACATGGTAGGACCGGGGGGGCCAGGAGCCAGGTGAGTTCCCCAACCTCCCAGTCCCCCAGCCCCTAAGAATCCTCACATTCTTTCTCTAGGTTCTCTCTCTCTCTCTCTCTCTCTCATCACCTGTTCTCTCTCCACTCCTAGGTCCCCTTTCTCCCAGGTCTTGGTATACCCACTCACATGCGCACATCCACTGGACTCAGGGACATACACGAGGAAGTCGCAATACGTCAGATGCCGCTTATACAGACTGATGAAGGAAAAAGCCTGGTCACTCCCTTATCCAACAGTCACTGGGATTAAGACCTGTGGTGAGCAGGGCCCCTGTCTCGCCCGGAAGCACTTGTGTCCTCACTACCTGGGGGAGAGCTGGGACCACAGCAGAGGTTCAAGGATGCTGACTGATTTTCAGGTGGATGTCGTGCAAAATGGATAATAAGACATCGAGTCCAAGGAGGGCCTATTTGCTGTCAGTAATTTCAGGGGAGGGGCTGATAAGGGAACTTCGGCTCCTCCCACCTGGTTTCTGGGGTATCCAGCAGCTCCCCGAGCCCGGCTTGCCCAAACGTGCCCTGGACCGGCAGGACAGATCATGAGCCCTCAATGCTGCCTCGAGTCTGACTCCTTGGGTTCAAGGTCATCTGCAGAAGGGAGAAGAAATGCTGATTGGTGCAGTTCATCTCCCCTCCAGGAAAACCCACCTCTGCTTTCAGTTTGCTTCACCTCAGCCCCTTCCTGTGTCATCTGCTACGAATGCTGAACCCTTTTTCTGGCCTGGAGCGGCAGTGACCCTGTGGTTGGAGCAACGTTCTCTTCGTCTAGGGCATCAGCAGCTTGGTGGAAGGCCAAGGCCACCCAGTTCTCATGCCCTCCCATGACAGTACAGGCCTGGCCCAGCGGGTGTGCGCATGTATAAGTGGGCTCATTGGGGGGGGGGCACGATAAATGGGTGGTGTCATCCAGAACACAGAGTGCCCTGGACTGGACGGCTGCTGCTTAAGTGTCTCAGATGGGATGGCACTTCGTCCTCCTCACAATGGCCTTTCAGATCGCCCAGGCTGTCAGGTGTCTTCCTGGCACTGGAAGTGATGTCTAGAGCAAGCACACCTATTGGATGTTCGCGGTGACTAAAACCTTGTGAGCAGAGATGGCTGCGAATCTGCCACCATTCCGTAGCCTCAGCCACTCACAGTGGGACCGCCCGGGGCGAGGTGAGAAGACACGGAAGGTACCTCCCCCCACCCCTGTGGCCAGCAAGAGTGGGGTGCTGAGGCGACCCCAAGCTTCTCACTGACCTGACTCAGGTGAAACCCAGCAGGGGATGTCCCTTTTGAGCCATTTCAGGGTATGTGCTTCTGTGTTAAAAGGGGGCTTGTCCCTCCGTCACCTACGTGACACCCCGGATGTTGTTCTTATCGCTGGAAGGTTCCATGTTGCCACCTCTTTCCACTTGTTTCATGAAAACTCCTGCTCCAGCTTGGATTTGCCAGCAGGACGCTTTCTCCAATGTTCCATCAAAGCTGTAGCGCTTGATTTAAAATAGTTGTTGACATACTATTGCAGAGCTCTAAGTAAATTGCGAAGACCTGATGATCTTGCGCTATTCCTGCTTGTTCCGTGTGGAATAGACACAGTTTCATGGATCCTGTGCTTTATGAATTGCCCCCCGGCACTGTCTCCTCATCCACCAGACAGGATTCCCCTGTCTTGGTCCAAGCCCTTTGTCCAAGGGCTCTTTGGCCACAGGGACACCTGTCCCAGTGTGAGTCAATCAGATTGTCCCTTCTAGGAATTTGCCAATTGGAGCCAGTCTGAGGACCAGGGCCAATTCTAAAGACAGTTACTAGAAAACACTAGGACTTTGTACTATGGGGTCTCCTCCTAGGCCTTGGTTTTCCTCCTCAGGTTCTTGTGAGTGTCCAACCTTCAGCCCACACACGAGCCAGCTATGTTCTCTTCTGTCTTTCAGTTGACCGGAGTTCATTTCATGCCCGACAAGGAAAGATCGCTAGGTAGAACATCAGCTCCATCTTAAGGGACCAGCCAAAGAATATTCAGTGTCCAGATCAGAGTAGGTGAGGAGCTACCGATAAGCATGGAAAAAGCCCATGAGCTGATTGAGGAAAGCTGCTAGCTGGTGGCAGAAGAGTCCACTCAACGGTATGCCTGACACTTCCTTGCCATGAAAAGGAGAAAAGCATAATACATGAGACACCCTGACCCTTTAAGCAAATGAACCAACTGTCACTCTTGCTTTTGCAGACCTCTGTGACCTGTGATCACATGTCTGACACCTTCTTTCCCTTTCGGTTATCTTATTTTCAGAAAATGTGCAATGCCTCGGGCTTCCTTCTTCAAGATCCCCTCTGTGGCAGAATGTGTGACAGTGCATGTTTGAACAGAACATTGATGTATGATGATGTATGAGATAAACATGGGCTGAGTCGGGGCCTTTCTGTCAGCTGGATGAAAAAGGGTTGGCAGGTCAAAGGTTTTCTCCTTGGACTCACAGTCAGCGATTCTGTTTTTATTCATTGTCTCCTCACCGCCAAGCACTGATGGTTGCTTCTGCCTTCTTCAGAGCCTCTGCTAAATGCACATGCCTGTTATTTTGCCCAAAGACCATCCTTTGGGAGTCCTGTTACTTAGTGTTTTATGTCACCAGAAATCTCTGAGCACTAGAATATTTGCACTTCAGTGCTCTCCACATTAATAGCACCACCACCAGTGGAGGTTTCCAGCATGGGCATTCTCCGTGAAAAGAAATCTCTGTACATTCTCTTCTAGAGAATTCTTAACATGCATGCACACTTTAGGGCCTGACAGGAGGAAGGGTTTCTACAAAAAGTCAACTGTTTCTTGAATGCTGTTGTCTTGTCCTGACATCCTTGAAGGATGGCACATCACACGGTATTAATTCATCGCATTATTTGAACGCCTAACTCACCTGGGGGCCATTTTGCTTAAATCAGAGTTCCCAAGAATGTCCCCATAATAAGAAGCAAGAACTTTACTGTACTTGCTGTTTTCTCTGCTTCTGAGATCCAAAGCTTACCCCAGAATTCACCAGCAAACCCACCATGACCCAATATCTGGGGGGAGGGGGGTATGCGGGGGATGAGATTCTTAATCAATCTAGATTTCCTAAAAAAACAGGTTGCAATTTTCTAACAGCGGGGCTCCTGGCCGAGGCAAGTTCAAGCTAGAATGACAGTGTCCACCATAGCACGTCAAAGTTTTCTTGTGCTCCTCAGTCCTAACTGCCTTTTGATCCTGCTCACATCGACAGCCTGCCATCAGTTCCAGCTGGGAGCATGCAGTCGAGGGATTTGGCAGGTAATTAGTTGGCTATATATCAGCAAGAGGCGGGTCATTTTATTAAGCACGTTCACATCTTGTTAGCAGTTTCTCACCAGGGCCCATCAACACTGTGGCAGTTTGAGTTTGTTAATCTGATATCAAGTCTCCTGGCTCATAAGGCATTTAGAGAGGATATTCAAAAGGGACAATGTTCAGTGTCCTTATTTTTTGCGTTCACCTCAAATTAAATATTAGCTGTACAAACTCACTTGGGGAAGATATGCCATCCTCTGGTTCGTTTAGTCACTTCCTTCCCCCCACCCCCCATAAAAAGGGACTGACAGAGCACCAGGGTGGAATTAACCCCACGAACTCCAAAACTTTCGAACCTTCTAGATGTTTCCAGGGTCATAGCGGGTGTGTCTTTAGGTCAATGCTTATGATTTCTCTCCAGTTTTGTAACTAACCTGAGGTCCACAATTGCCTTCTTGTTAATCCAGAATTCTCCACTTGTCACATTAACTAATGAGTTCACTCATGGACAAGGCCAGTCTGAACCTCAAAGTCATCAGCCTCAACATCAAGGTTAGCATTACTTGACCTGCAACTTTTCCGGAGTCAGAGTGGTGCAGAACCCGCAGGGTTTTGCCCGTTCCATCCCCCTTCCTTTGGAGCCCGCATTCTTGTCTGCCTTGCCTGTGATGTTAACCCTATTCTTGCACCAAAGATGGGCACATGAGAAGGCACAGCCAATCAGAGCATCGCATCTTGGCCACAGGGATGAATTTATAAATGGGCGTGTGACCTCGTCACACAGTTCATGAGGCTGAATCTTGACATGTTTTCCCTAAGTCTTCATGGAAGACAACCCCCCTCAGCTCTTGAGACTCAGGAACAAATATGTTTGCCACAGTCAGCTCTACAGAAGACACTCCGCAGGTGGAAATGGTATCCGGATGAGGGGGGTGGGGCCAAAAGAGCCAAGAGTCGTGGAGCCTGGCAGTTTGGTTTGGGTCTTGGGGTCCAGTGTCTGCAAGTAGATGCCACACTTGTCCACCAATTATGCCAGTAAACTCCTAGAGCTACTTGACATGGTATTTTGTTCCTTGTGGTAGATCAGTCCTCGCTCATACTCCCACCTGTTTCACATGCCTCCTTTACTCCATTTCTTGCTTGAGTTTATCTATGTCAAAATCTGCTCACCTCTAAGGCTGAACTCACTTATCTCTGCCTCCACAAATGTTTTCCTGATCCAAATGCGTTCTCCTGGCACAAACGTTTGCCCCTGTTAGAATGTGCATGCCTCTCTTTTCTACATCAATTTCCTATGGCAGGTTTCCTATTCGTGCATGTTTCCTTTTCCATTCATTCACATTCACGTTTCCATTCCTTGTGAAGTTTTCTGGCGTACTGTGTGTGGATGGTCAATAGTGTGCTGGATTGTAACACGTGCCTTTGGCCCCGGGGGGGGGGGGAGGCGCACCTTCTTAGGAAATATTAATTAGATTATTGACAAGACCCAAAACCACATTTAGAAACTGACCAGAGGCATATGGTACATTTCAAGGTACCATATAACAGGTGCTCAGCTATAAAAAACATGTGGTCGGAGTCATCTATCCTTGCCCCTCCTGAGCCCGGCCAACTCAGTTGTCCTCCTGTTGGTCTCCTAATGTTTCTGATCTTTCATTTCCTTTTTCTTAAATAAATGTGCTTCTATCACACTCTTCCCCCCCCCCCAAATAAAAGGCAATGAAAAAATAAAATAAAAAAGATGTGGTCAAACAGACCTAGGAGATGCTTAGATAAACAAAACTGAATCGGAATTCCTCAGAGTCTGGGTGGTCTGGGACTAGTGGGGAGACAAGCTGCAAAGTATCTGAAGTAGGAAGGTTTAATTTTTGAAGCTTTGGTCTTTCCTGTTTCAGGGGTACTTGTACTGACCACCAATGGAAATGATTTGAAGTTGCCTGAAGACACTAATTATCCTTCTTTTTGGTGTACACAGAGTGCTGTTGGCCCCTGGGGGCAGATATTGTAAGTATATTGTATTCTCTCTTCCAACTCTACATTGAATTATTTATACATCTTTAAGGCACTGTCTCTGCTCTACTTTGTTTGACTGATGTTAAAGTTTCAGCGAGGCTGCTGGCTTAACTGTTCTTCATTGGACTGAAATCCCAAGACTCTCTGCTGATTATTTTATTTCTGACCTTAACAATCTTTACACTTTTTCCATTTTTATTTGATTGTATCATTATCTTTCTACATTTTTACTATTGGGTCCTCATGGGAGTGTCTAACTTGAAAGGGTGCTAGACTTGGTGGTGTCTGAATGATCATGGCAGAAGTGTGGAGTACCTTCCATTCATCCTGGGTGAATAACCAAAGATCTTGAATTCTCACACATAGCAAGAGTTCTGGGGATCAGTTCTTCCTTGTTTAGCTTAGTTGTTTTGCATAAGGAAACCTAACACTTTCTGTGTATTCATTTGACTTTCTACAGGCTCCTGGCTTTTCAAGTTTGAACTTGTCACTCATGTTTCCAAGATGTCTAGGGTACTGTAAGAGTCAAAGGCCGGGCACCGTGGCTTGTAAGCGGCAGCCTATGAAGTGGCCGGGGCTAGGAATCGCGGTTCGAGTCCCGCCTGGGGCCCACTGCGAGACCTAGCTTCAAAAAAATAGCTGGGCGTGGTGGTGTGCGCCTGTAATCCCAGCTACCTGGGAAGCTGAGGCTGGGGATGGCTTGAGTCTGGGGTACCCCAGGCAATGAGAGCCTGCGGTCCCACAGGCAAAAATAGCAAGACCTAGTCTCAACTGGATCACACAATTATATCCCAATGTTGTAGAACTTGGAAAAAAAGGAATGAAGCCGTTGTAGCTTCCATTACAGGAATGGATAAGGGTACCAGGAGTCATATTACCATTGAAAGGTAACTTCCAGTATCAACTAGAATAGATGCTCATTATACTTTTACAGAATGAATGAATGGATAGATGGATGGATGGATGGATGATTTTTTTTTTTTACTCTTTTTTGCATTGCATATATAGAATTCCCACTCTAAAACTAAATAAGAATGATTAAAATACAGCTTCTGCTCTGGTTTTTTGTTCTTTAACAAGCTGTTTTTTTGGCTTAACTGCTTACTTTCTTTGTCATTAAAACCTCCGATTAGTAATATTTAACTGGTGTGAGTAATGGAATCGGATGCAAGACTGGGAATTTTTTTTTAAATACACTCTCACTTATGCATGATGCCAACTTCTTTTTTTGGTATGCTCGTGGGATTCTTTGTTTTTTAGCTATCTGCAGCATTCTCCAAAATTCTCTGTTCTCCTTAGCCTCTCCTCTGTTACTCAGTCATAACTTACAGCATTATTTTTCACAAATATTTGTGGAATTCTTTCTCTCCACTAGTTGTAGTTGATGGACTGGACTTAGTAAGCACTACTACCTGGAATTCTCACTTTTAACTTCATGAAGAAATTAGGATTAATGATAAGTCATTTTCCCCAAGGTCATCGCAAAACAGATCTAGTACTTGAACCCAAACCTATCAGACGTCAAAGATTATTTTTGTAACAGAATTTTATGCTGCTTCCCATGACAGATCCTCTCATGACCTATTTTTTTCTGTCACATCTGTCTGCCTTGTGTCTCAAACTGTTCTGTCATATCAGTGGCACTAAACTTCTATTCCTCACTCTAGTAATTGTCGACTAACTTTCCCTAAACTCTGGCTTTAGACATCAGTTATTAGCACAGATTTGCAAGTGCTAAGAAGTGCAAGTGCAAGAAAGGGGACACATGATATGATGTGAATGATTACCAGAATTTTCTCCCTGGAACCTTTCATGGATTACAACAGAATGTGGGCAACTCAATGAAACCCAAGGTGTCCTACCAGGTGAGGAGGAGAGAGATATTGGAGAAGGATGGGAGCTGAAGTTTCCTGGGTAAAGCTCTAGAGAGGAAGGGTCTCCTTAGAAAGTCCCCATCCCCAAATTTGCAGAGCTGTTCCCTTGGACTTCTGCCTAACCTGAAACAAGACATTGGTACATACAAACTACTGAAAACCTCTAAGTTGAAAAATTTCTAGATTTCACACAGGACTGGGAGACTTCCTCCTTAATAAACCGCAAACCTGGAAGTAAAGGCAATAATTTTTGAGAAACCTTACTGCCTACCAAAACAGATCCAGTCCTCTTTAAATGAAGACATCAACCATTTAGAAACTCAACCTTACAATGTTCTTGACATCCAGAACATCCAGGGGGAAAAAATAAATGTAAGAAACAGGCAAACATATATTTTAATAGGAAAAATGATTTAAAGAAACAGATCAAGAAGTGGCAGAAATAAAGAAAAAAGCAGACAGGACTTTAAAACCTGGATTATGTGTACAGACTCATCTATATTTATGCTCAGGTATTTAAAGGAAAACAAGCACACAATGAAGAAATGGGAATATTGCTTGCAAACAGACTCAGGCCTTATGGATGACCCCACGTTCCACTCTTGGTAAGCATTCTCCTGTCTTCAGCAAAGGCAATCACACAGTACATGTGCATTTTTTGCTCCTTACTGTCTTTGAGAAAACAAGAAATATGGATGATAGCCTTTCAACTGTAAGATAGATGGACTGAAGTCTGAACTTGGACCTTCATTTCATTATACACTAGTTCTGTGGTCTTTTTGAGAGTATATTTCCTTCTCTATCAAGGCAAGGATAGTTTATTTAAAGCCAGGTTTTGCAGGGACGGCAACGTCATGCCTCAGACCCAATGTCTTGCTCAGAAAGGGCCGAAGGGGTTAGAAGTGTTATTTTGATGAGACTGTGTTTCCCCTGCTTTGTTAAAATCTCCTACAACCAAATAGACCAAATCCCTTATGATGATCTAACAGGCTTGACATAACCTTGCTCTCAGCTATTCCCCTCTTCTGACTTATTTAGTCTCAAGGGGCTCTGTTAGCCTCCATTCTATTCTTCCTATGTGTTAGGCCTGTTCCTCTTCCAGGGTCCCTGTTACTAGTTAACTCCTTTACTTAAAAAAAAAAAGAAAATTTCTGACTAAAAGGTCATCTCTTGAGAGAGGCCTTCTGTGACTTTTCAAATATAATCCCCATCATACATCACTTTTTATGAAGTCCCTTCGTTTTATTTTCTTTATGCAACTCTCTGAAATGATCTCATCTCTTTGTATGTTATCCACTCAAACGTGAGTTCTCTCCAAACTAAAATTATATCTGTCTTCGTCGCAGCTGAAGTCCTAGTGCACAGACTAGCACCTGGCATAGAGTAGGCTGAGGCCATGTCAAGTGGATGAATTTTTATTAGTCATTATTATCTTCCCTTCCTGACTATTTGAACAAACATAACTAAATCAGCTTCAGATTCTCATTGAGATTTGGGTTGTGAGGTGGTGAGTTTGGCAATGCCCAAGTGATTGAACAGAAAATTACAGAGATAGAGATGTGAAGAAAGAGGGAAAGCTATTGAAAAAGAAAATCCCCCACTTTTCTTTTCACCAAAGTAGCAGGACTGATTTTCAATGTTTACTTCAGGGTTCCCTTTCAGCGTTTGTTTCTTCCCTCCATCATCAATCACTGTCAATTTGAAAAAGTACAATACTTAAGGTCATTTATCTAGACCTATTGGAGTCTAAAATTATGCAGCTTCAGTCAAATATATGTGAATAAAGACTGTCATTTCTGATTAATGGCAGGCGACTTGAATGTCTCACAAAATCACTTGTGCCATCCAAGCTTTACAGAAAGGTTATTATGTTAGGTCTTCCCCTAATGTGTCTGCTTCCCCCGTAAGAATCCTAGAGGATCCAATTTCTCCCTGGAAGAAAAAGTGAAGGTTTAATGATTTCAGTTGTAATTGTTACTCAGATCTTTGGTTTGCTGGATTAAGAGTTTTTCAAGTTGAAAATTCCCTTCCCCTGGATGGTTAGGCAAGCTTAGAATGTTGCTGTTTTGCAATTTTTGTTGCCAACATAGCCTTCCCTATTATTGAAAAAATAATCCATGTAAGACACTAATCTTATTCAGTGGATGCAGAAAAAGAGTGAAAAACATGCCAATTCTTTGTCAATTACACTTTCCATGATTCATCAACTCTCTCCTTGAGGCATAAAATTCCACTTCAGCACAGTCTCAAAAAGAAGGAAAAAAGAAAGATTTAGTGAGCAAACTTTGAAGGAGAAAAAAACCAGGACTGAAATCATGAAGACAGAGTTTGCTCCCGGGAAGTGACACTCGGTCTACTTGTCTTCAGTGGTGTCACCCAGCCCCTTGGGAATTCTTTCCTAGCACAGTGAATAGAAAGGAAGATCATGAGCAAGCATTGTTTACATGCTTCAAGCTATGACCTGTACATGCTAGACACACATGATATAGGTTGGGAAGGCTTCCTCCCCTCCCTGACTGTTCCCTAATGGAGAGGCAACTCTCAGATGTCAATGGTGTATCTGTATATCAGGACATACATACATACATACATACATACATACATACATACATACATACATACATACATACATATGCATATCTATCTATCTATCTATCTATCTATCTATCTATCTATCTATCTATCTATCTATCTATCTATCTATCTATCTATCTATCTATCTATCTATCTATCTATCTATCTATCTATCTATCTATCTATCTATCTATCTATCTAGCCAAAGTCCATCTGAGGTATAGGACTTCGGTTCTTCCCTCCTCCTCTCTTCCTTGGGGACATAGAGTGACACATCTGGTTGCTCCTTTTCTCACTCTAGGAGAAGCTTCTGCTGTCAGTACTGGTGAGACTAGACAATTAACCCTTCTTGAGACGCCCTCAAAGTTAGTGCAGATGTGCTACCATCCCCAGTTTCTCAGTTTACACCCTGGCCTTGACTGATGTCATAACGGTGACACTTTGGCCGCCATCTTTTTTCTTTGCTTGTTCACCTTAGGTAGAAGCTGGTTGTGGACAAGGGTCAACATTTGATAGCTCCCTCAGAGACTCAGATAAGTGTTTCCTTTTGAGTCCAAACAGAATCATGCCAGTTGTATTTGAAACATCCAAGAGCCTTTATTCCTTCTCCTGTGTTTTAGAACATGTCAATAAGCCTCTCTACGTCTTTTTAGTTTAAGAGGAGTCCCTACTATGTGCTAAGCTCCACTGGGGGGTCTTGAAATAAGCACAAAAGACCTGAGAAGCAGGGCCTCGAGCAGCCTGGAAGTGAAACAGAACAGAGTGAAATGACACACAGAGGGACGAGGGCTTCTCTATAGGCCAGAGAGGTTTTCTGTGCTACCTGAAAGGAATTACTCCTTGAGAGATGGAAAGTGCCATCTTTGAACGTTGCCTCCACCACTCACTGTCAACAGACTGAAAAGACCCACCCTGTGGGCTTCCTGGTTTTGGCGGGAAGGATCGTTGGCACACAGCAGATCCTCTTTCTGGTGTGAACCAGTCAGCATAAGTCCTTATTTAATAGGGACAGGGATGGGGTTGGAAGCTGCCATGAGGTCTGATCTGCCTAGTGAGAGCTGAAAAGTGTGACGGAGGAATTTCTACAGAAAAATATTCAGTTTCCTAAGATAGACCTTAAGGAAAAGAGTGTTAGCGTTTCTTCCATGGGGCATGAACTTTCTCTAACTGTCCGAGGAAGGAGCCCCCACCTGGAAGAGGTAAGACTCTGGGAGCTTGACATCATCGTGCCTGGTCAAATCCTACAGTCTATTCTACCTTGGCCTTCCTAGGCTGTGACAGGATGAATGATGTCATTGTTTCAGTCCGTTGGAATTGTGCTTGCTGATATTTTCTCTCAAAAATGACTTTCTAAGAGTAGACTTTCTGAATTGAAAGCATGAACACAGAAAATTTTCTTATATTTAGTCTATTACTGACTAGATAAAATCCTCATTAAAATATTAAAGAAATACCTTAACATTGTCATGTTAAGGTGATTCAAAGAAATGTGTCTAAATCTGATATATATATATAGATACACACATATATATTATGATATATACATAGCTATACTATCATATATGTGTATGTGTATGTATATATATATGTGCTGATGTATAGATACATCATTTACATGTAGGAAAAAAGACTGGAAGATAATTGGCACCTTTGAGGTTATAGGCACGAGTGATCTGCTATTTTTTTTCCTTTTTTTTGTTTCTTTTCAAATGTTACATTGGAGAAACTCACTGCTTTTCGAAAAACTAGAAAATCTTTTTTTTTTTTTTTTTAAAGATCAGCTCAAGTTCAGTGAACCTGAATTTTGAGGAGTGGGTGATTTTTGATCATTAAATTTGGGGGGGGGTAATTGAGAACACTTTTGAATCCCAGAGTTGTGATTAAAATTCATTCTGAAGTTCAGAGTCACTTTTCTATGTTCCTTAATGAAGTCATTATTTGAGACTTTCGAAGGCAACTGTTTCAGGCTTTGGGGCATGTTTCTGCAAGTCAAAGCTGGAGGCAGAGCCTGAACTGTGTGGGAAATTAGGCTTAATCTGGACTGAGCCTGGAAATCACCTTTCTTCCCTGTCCAGCTGGTGAATTCTTGACATCTTTTATATACTATTATTTGATGATGTCTTTAGTGTTTTTAAATTAGTTTTGCTCTTTAAAAAAGTATACAGAAAGATTTGTATCCCTAATGTAATGAAATAGTGAAAGCTGGTGTCATCTCAGATAAATAGAAAGCAGCTTATAAGGAAAGACAACAAAATTTAATGATTTTCATCATATTCTGTCTTTAATACTGTCAGGTGCTAGAGATTTGAAGCCTGGGCCCTGTTTGGTCATTTGAAAAAGGGAGATGATCAAACTTTTGAAAGAACCTAGTAGCTATACACGAAGTCTTCGTGAGTAGTGACAAGGGTTGGAAAGGAATCTCTTTAACACAATGAGATAGTATCCAGTAGTCAAGAAGACAAACTCATGTCATTTGTGGTAACATGGGTGGAGCTAGAAAGAATCATTTTAGCAGCAATAAATCTTAAAGTAAAGGAGAAATACCGGATGTTCTCATGTATGTGTGGGATGAAGGGAAAACAAACAAAAGGACAAGAAAATGTTAAAACTAACAAACTGGAAACAGAACTAAAGCAGTCAGCCAGGGATGGGGGGGAGGGCAAAATCGGGGAGGGATTACAGAAGAGATCAGGATGATGGTTTATGGGAGACATGGTGGTGGGAGAACTTCAGGGTATACAATGATGTAAAAAATATGCAATCAATAACCATACTTAAAGAAAAAGTCTCTTTTTTGTTCATAATTTGTTCATATTATTTAAAAGCGCACTCCAGTGCTATTTAAAATCTCACCCTCCAGACCAATTGAAGTAAATCTTCTTCTATAGAAAATTTGTGTGTCACGACCATTGTCAACATTTTAGGAAACAATGACCTTCATAAGGGGCTGCAGGTTAAAAGATCCTGAGGGTTAACAGCCATACTGAGGTGCACATGTGCACATTCACATGCACACATACGCACACCCCTCTCAAACTGAAGTGTGTGTCAGAATCACCTACAGAGTTCATGATTCAGCAGTTCTGGCCCAAGACCTCAGAAATGTGTATTTTATCTGGTATTTGTCTTTCTCCTTCTGACTCATTTTGTTTGAAAAAATACCATCCCATTCTATCCATCCACCCATCCACCCATCCATCCATCCATCCATCCATCCATCCATCCATCCATCCATCCATCCATCC
>PVHY01024695.1:0-19319 GCA_004024945.1 Uropsilus gracilis
GGCCATACTGCCAAAGGCAATCTACAGATTCAATGCAACTCCAGTAAAGATCCCAATGACATATTTAAAAGAGATAGAACAGAAATTACTGAAATTCATATGGAGCAACAAAAGATCCCAAATAGCCAAAACCCTTTTGACAAACAGAAGAGAGAACGGAGGTATTATTATCCCAGACTTCAAACTTTACTACAAAGTCGTAATACTTAAAACAGCATGGGGAATGCAAATTAAAACCACACTGAGATACCATCTGACACCAGAAAGAATGGTTCATATAAATAAAATGGACAACAAGTGTTGGCGTGGATATGGAGAAAAAGGAACTCTCTTACACTGCTGGTGGGAGTGCAAACTGGTCCAGCCACTATGGAAGACAGTGTGGAGGACCCTCAAATATTGAAAGTGGAATTACCATTCAACCCAGCAATCTCACTACTGGGAATCTCCCCAAGGGACACAAAAACACTAATTCAAAAGGACACTTATATGTCTATTGCAGCGCTGTTTACAATTGCCAAGATTTGGAAACAAACCAAATGCCCCAAAACCGACGACTGGCTAAAGAAAAATGTGGTATATGTACACAGCGGAATACTACGCATCAATCAAGGAGGAAAAAGCACATGTCTTTTGCAGCAGCATGGATGGAACTAGAAAGACTCATATTAGCAGAAATAAGCCAAAAAGAAAAAGAGAAATACAGGATGGTCTCACGTATATGATGGATATAGGGAAAAACAAGCAAACATATAATAAAAAATAAAAACAGCCAATGGGACTGAACCATGGAGCAAGAGAGGAGGAGGGGGCAGAAGGTGGAGGAGGTTAAGGGCACAAAAGATTAGGATGGTTAACATGTGTTAGCGAAGTGGGAAAGCCGTGGGGTACACAATAATGCAATAATGTAATATAAATATAATACACATATATATGCAAATTTTTAAAAAATTAAATTAAATAAAAAAGAACAACCATCACAGAGATAGTTGACCTTCTCTGTGAATATCTCTTCTATCCTATTCCCCATTAAATATTCCCAGAAATAATAATCAGTACAGTGGATTTGATGTTTGCCATGCCAGTGGTATTTGAAACTTTTAAATCACACATCAGTAATATATTATTTTGCATGGTTATAATTTCATAATTATGGTAATATGTATACCATCTATGTAACTTGCTTTCTTCCCACAAAATTTTTTAAAAATTAATTTAAAAAAATATATGTATATATTAGAGTGTCTGTCCCAGATCTGTACTTCCTAGTTAGAATGTATACTTACATGTTACTTGGTGAATTCTAAAGAGACACCACTCAAATAAAGTAAATGTGCTGGAAAAAAATTATAAAACTCAGGCAGAAATAAGTGAAATTGAAACAAAAATAAGATAATTGAAAAGATCAACAAAACAAAAAGATGGCTCTTTGAAAAGATAAAATAAATAGATAAACCTCTAGCCAGGCTCATAAAAAAAGAGAAGAGAGAAAACGCAAATAAGCAGAATCATAAATGAAAGAGGAGAGATTACAACAGTGCAGAAATACAAAGGATAATTAGAGATTACTATGAACATCTATATGCAAACAAGTTCAACAGCCTTGATAAGATGAACAAATTTTTAGAAGTGTATGTCCATCCAAAACTGGATTTAAAAAAAGACATAGAAAGCCTAAACAAACCAATCTCAAGCAATAAAGTAGAAGCTGTAATAAAATCACTCCCCAAAAACAAAAGCCCTGGACTAGGAAGATTCACAAATGAGTTCTACCAGACATTCAGAGACAAACTGGTTCCTTTTCTTCAAAAAAATAGACAAAGAATACTACCAAATAGATTCTATGAAGTCAACATCACAATAATACCAAAACCAAAGATAACACAAAAAAGAAAAATATAGGCCAATCTCCCTAATGAACACAGACACAATAATTCTCAACAAAATCCTAGCAAATAGAATCCAACAATGCTTTGAAAAGATAATACACCATGACCAAGTGAGATTTATTCCAGGGAAACAGGGATGGTTCAAAATCTGAAAGTCAATTAATGTAATCCAACATATCAACAAAAAGAAAAATAAAAACCACATGATCATATCAATAGATGCTGAGAAAGCACTTGACAAAGTGCAACATCCATTTATGATGAAGGTCCTCAAAATTATGGGTCTAGAAGGAATGTACCTTAACATAATAAATGCAATATATGACAAACCCACAGTTAACATCATCCTAAATGGAGAAAAACTGAAAGCCTTCTCTTTGAGATCAGGGACAAGACAAGGCTACCCACTCTCATCACTACTTTTCAATACAGTTCTAGAAATCTAGCTAGAGCAGTTAGGCAAGAAAAAAACATATAAGGGGTTCAAATAGGGAAAGAAGAAGTAAAGCTATCACTGCAAATGATTTGATAATATGTATGGAGAATCCTAAGCATTCTACAGAAAACCTAATAAAAATAATAAGCCAGTTCAGCAAGGTAGCAGGCTACAAAATCAATGCACAAAACTCAGTAGCCCTCATACATGCAAAAAAATGATCTGAAGAGAGAAAGAAAACTACCCCATTCAATTATACCAATGAAAATTAAATACCTAGGAATAAACTTGACAAAGGATGTGAAAAACTTATAGAAAGAAAATAAAACATTGTTAAAAAAAGTAGGAGACACAAAGAAGTGGAAAGAAATTCCCTGCTCATGGAGTGGAAGAATTAACATTGTCAAAATGGCCATTCTACCAAAAGCAATCTACAGATTCAATGCAACTCCAGTAAAAATCCCAATGCCATTCTTGAAAGAAATTGAAAAAAATGTTACTAAAATTCATTTGGAACAATAAAAAGCCTCAAACAGCCAAAGCTCTCCTAAGAGGAGAGGGAATGAAGGTATTACACTCCCATATTTTAAATTGTACTAGAAAGAATAATTAAGATGGCATGGTGCTGGAACAAAAACAGACACACAGACTAATGGAACAGAATCAAAAACCCAGAAATAAAGCCACACATATATGGCTAGCTAACCTTTGACAAAGGAGCAATAAACATACACTGGAAAAAGGGTAGTCTTTTCAATAAATGTTGCTGGGAAAACTGGACTGCTGTATGTAAAAAAAAAATGAATCTAGACTACTCCCTCACACTATCTACAAGAACCAACTCAAAATGGATAAAAGACTTGGAGGCAAGACCTAAAACTATAAAAATACATAGAAAATAAGGGCAAAACACTCCAAGACCTACACTTCAGAAACCTCTTTCAGGACACATCTGTAGATGCTAAGAAAAATGAAGGAAAACATAAACAGCTGGGCCTACATCAAATTAAAAACCTTCTGTAGAGCAAAAGAGACAATAACTAAAACAAATAGAAACCCAAGAGATTGGGGAAAAATTCTTGCCCTCCATACAAGTGATAAGGATTTGATGACAAAGATCCACAAGGAATTCACACAACTTAACAAAAACAAAGCAAAAACCCAGTTTAAAAATGGGGCAAAGAGCTAAAAAGACACTTCTTCAAAGAAGAAATACAAATATGGAAATAGGCATATGAAAAAATGCTCAATATCACTAATAATCATGCAAATCAAAAGCACAATGAGATACAATCTTACACCAGTAAGAATGGCCCATAAAAATATAATTGGCAACAACAAATGTCGGCATAGATGTGGAGAGAAAGAAACACTTTTACATTGCTGATGGGAATACAAACTGGTCCAGCCACTATGGAAAGTGTGTGGAGGACCCTTAAACTACTGAAAATGGATCTACCATTCGATCCACTAATTCAAAGGGACACCTGTACTCAGATGTTTATTGCAGCACTACTAAAATAGCCAGCATTGAAAACAACCCAAATGCCCCAAAACAGATGAATGGCTCAGAAAGTTGTGGTAAATGTACACAATGGAATATTATTCTGTGATCAAAAAAGACAAACATGCCATTTGCAGCAACATGGATGGAGCTAGGGGGAATCATGTTAGCGGAAATAAGCCAGAAAGAAAAAGAGAAATACTGGATGGCCTCACTTATATGTGTGATATAGGGAAAACAAACAAACAAATGGACAACAAAAATTTAAAACTATCAGCAGAAATGAAGCATAGAACAAGAGATGGGGAGGGGGTTAAAATCTGGGGAGGAATGGGCACAAGATATTATGATGATGGTTCACAGATGACAAGGTGGTGTGAGAACCTCCGGGTAGACAACAAAGTAATATATATATATATATATATATATATATATATATATATATATAATCAATTTTTTAAAATAAAATTAATTATAAAAAAAGAAATAATTGAAGAGAAATTCCCAAATTGAAGAAATGAAAGTATACATACAGGACACTAAATACCAAAGTACTATAAGGAAAGGAAAACCACAGCAAGACACATAATAGTAAAGCTCCCAAGAGTCTAAGATAAAGAAAATATGACAATGACAAGGAGCAAGAAATAGTTAACCTATAAAGGAAAATCAATTAGGCTTACGTCAGTCTTCTTTGAAGAAATACTACAGACAAGAAGAGAATGGAGCCATCTATTTTAAAAACTGCATGACAGAAAAATACCAGCCAAAGGTACTTTACCCTGCAAAGCTCTTCTTTCTCTATGAGAGAAAAAATTAACTTCTCAGACAAATATAATCTACAGAAATTTGCTACTAGTAAACCTCCACTCCAAGAAACCATACAGGAAACCTTAAAATACACACCAACAGAGCATTGAACAGAAAGAAAGCAACCAGGTAATGAATAGAACTTGAAAAAGATGACAAAATGACAAGCAGACATTTCCACATGTCAATAATTAGTCTAAATGTAAATAGACTAAATGACCAATAAAAAGACACAGAGTAGTAGACTTACTACAAAACAAAACCCAACATTCTGTTGGCTCCAGGAAACACACCTAACTGCTAAAGACAAACACAAATTAAAAGCAAAGGGTTGGAAAACAATCCAAAATAAGGTAGGTATATCCATTCTTATATCAGATAAAATAAACTTCAAACTAAAAAAGGTGACAAGAGATTCAGCTAAACAGAAAAATCAATGAGACAAAAAATAAATGAGGACACAGTATCCCTAAATAAATAGCTAGACCAAATGGGCCTAATAGACACTGCGCACAAAAAAGAAGCAACAACAAAAACTTGAATACACATATTTCTCAAGTGCACATGGAATATTCTCCAGGATCAACCATGTACTGGGCCACAGGACCAGCATCAACAAAAACACAAAGATTGAAACCATAGCAACTATTTTCTTTGACTATAAAGGCATCAAACTAGAAATCAACCATGAAAAGAAGGAAAAGGACTCTCCCATTTCATGGAGGTTGAACCCCTCACTATTGGAAAAAAATAGGATTATAGAGGAAATTAAAATAAGAAATGAACAAATACTTCCTGGAATCGACCCCCAAATACTTAAAAACCCTAATTTAAAAGCAAACTTTCACTCTCATGTTTATTGCAGCACTATTTACTATAAGCCAAATTATGGAAAAAATCTAAAAACCCAAAAAGGCTCTGGATGGAGTGGCGCGCACACACACACAAAAAAAAACAAAAACACATGAGTGGATCTGGAAGATGTTTATGTATGCAATGGAATATACTCAGTTCACACACACAAAAAAAAACAAAAACACATGAGTGGATCTGGAAGATGTTTATGTATGCAATGGAATATACTCAGTTGTCAGAAAAAGATAAACGCATATCATTTGCAGCAACATGTATGGAAATGGAAGGGAAAAATGCTAAGTAAGAAGGAGAAAGATATATACCAGATGGTGTCACTAAAATATGGAATACAGAAAAGGTAAACTATGTGTCAGATAAAGAAAAACTTAAACACTAATCCTTGAAAGTTAACTATAGAACTGAAGCTTCCAGAGTAGGGACAGGTTGGGGCAGGGATAAGAACAAATAGGAAGGGAAAACACAATGGACTATAGTGGTTGATTATGGGTGATTTGGAAGTGGTTCACTGAGTGGTAATACCTGAATTAAAAATGAGGAGCAAGGAAGCCACAGCCAGGGCCAGGGATTGCGATTCGAGTCCCTCCAGGGGCACGTTGCGAGACCTAGTCCCAAAAAAATAGCTGGGCATGGTGGTGCATGCCTATAATCCCAGCTACCTGGAAAGCTGAGCCTGGGGATTGCTTGAGTCTGTGGTACCCTGGGCAACGTGAGCCTGCAGTTCCACAGGCAAAAATAGCGAGACCTAGTCTCAAAAAAAACAAATGAAGAGCAGGAGGAGGAGGAAGAGGGGGAGGAAGGGGAGTTGCTAATGATATGTGAGGCAAATCTTCAAGTTTTGTCATTGTGGCATCACAGAACTTAGGAAAACAGTTCAAGAAGGGTGTGTTAAACTCTGCCAAAACCTAACAAAAGCAAGTTGGTCATTGATTAGGAATAAGAAGTCCTCTTTTCTAATTTACAAGAGCAATTTCAATTGAGATATGAGGATAGAGGCATATTTATTTGTTCATTTATGTACTTACTTAATCCCAGAACACTGGTTTACAACACTGTTTATGATGTAAATGAATAGGTCCACACCTCCTCAGATATATGTCACTACACTACATTCACCACCAAACCACTCAAAGTCCTTCACTATGTACCATAGTGCCCCTCTCCACTTTGTTCCCACACCCACTCTCCCTCCAACCCTAGTAGCATCAATTCTTTTTGTTGTTTTTTATTTATTTATTTTTCATACAGATTTATTCGTATATGTATTGTTAAGACCCTTCATTTTCCCCTTCCTCCCACTCCCCCTCCAATGTCTCCCACCTCCATTTCGTTTCAAGTCATTGCTGTTTGGTCGGTTGAGCTTTCCTCTTTACTGGTGCAATGTCTTTTTCCTGGGTGATGACCTGCTCTCCTGGGACTTTGTGGCCCATGCTGCTTCAATTTCCATGGACGTCTTAGCAGTGAGTATTTGTTCCAATCATGTGTGAACCCGTGTAGGTCAGTTGAGGTTCAGTTGTGGCGCCCTATGCTCCTGTCTCCTCTGTTGCAAAGCTTTCTGCGACAGAGTTGATTCTCCTATTCTCCAGACCTGTGCGCTCATAGGGATTCACGCCACCTCGTTCATGTTGGTTTTCTCCTCCGTTCCAGCGTTTGTTTCGTGTTGCTGTTTCAAGTCCTTATGGTTCTGCCGTCTGATGCTGGGCTCCAACATGCAGCCCTTTGTGGTAGAGAGGTTCTTTAATGGAGGCCAATGCCATTCGGTGGTAGGCCCAGTTCCACTCCTCTCCGTTTGCCGTTGTTCTGTGGCCATGTCTCTTTTTTTTGTGTCCTTCTCCTTTTCAGGAAGTGGAGTGGTTTTTTTGCTGTTAAAGACATTTTGGATTAGGGGTTTGCTTCTTTGCCCCCAAAGTCACTGTAGGTGTAGTCCTGTGGTCGGTCATCGTTTCAATGGGCTTTAAAGTTTGGGAAATTGTTGTTGTCGTCATTTCCATTTTTGGTCTCACCCAGGTGTCAGATGCGTCCAGGGCCTTTATTCTTCAATAACTGCAGCAGAATCGGTGGATATTCTCATTCTGTTCTGGTTTGTTAGAAGTGGGATTAACTGGAGGGAACCCCCCCCTACCCCACCCACTGCCACCAGCATGCCCTGTTCCCAGGCTCTAGGGACAAAGGCGTGGCTTCCTGGCCTGCCTCCCATTTTCCCCTGGTTCCCGCGCGGTTGGCAGAGTAGCGGAAACGCCACCTACCTGCGTCCTAACCTGTGGCCTAGACCACTGGTAGGGGCGTGCCAGAAGTCCCCCGTGGGCCCAATGCCTTTGGAAGACTGGAATTTTCAGTGTCCACCCTGGACCTGGCAGGCACGAGTCTGCTGGTAGGCACTTACTTACTCCCAACTCCCTCCTCGACATGAGTTCCCCTGAACCCCAGGCTTTAGGGACAAAGGCAAGGCTTTCAGTCCTGCCTCCCGGTTCCCCCTCAGTAGCATCAATTCTGCAGTCAGATTTCTACAGTTCAATTTGGTTTTGCTTTGTCAGTTCTTTTTTCTCTATATATTCCAAATGAGTGAAATCATCTGCTATTTGAGCTTTCTCCTTCTGACTTATTTCACTTAGTAAAATCACCTCCAATTCCACCCATGTTGTTGCAAATGGCAAGAATTCACCTCTTAATAACAGAGTAGTGTTTCATTGTGTGTATATATCACATCCTAATAATTTCTTCTGTCCTTGGTAATTAGGTTTTTAGGCTATTTCCATAATTTGACTGTTGCAAATGGTGCTGCAATGGACATAGGAGTGTATATATCCCTTCATATTAGTAGGTTTGCATTCTGGTAGATATCTAGGGGTGGAATTCCTGGGTTATATGGCATATGTTTTTTTAATGTTTCCATGAACCTCCTATACTCTTTTCTTTAGAGGCTAGATCAACATCACTCCCACCAACAGTGTATGAAAGTTCCTTTTTCTCCTTACCATTGCCATAATTTGCTTCTGATCGCTGTTGCTGTCATTTAATATAGGACATATTAATAATGTCATTTTATATGGGAGAAGTGCATATTTAGCTGTTTTGTCCATTTTTATTGCATTCTTTGTTTACTCTTTGTTGAGCTGTATAAGTTCTTTGTAGATCTTGTATAATAGCCCTTTGTCAGTCATATGACGTGCAAATAATTTTGCCCCTTCAGTAGGGTGTCTTTTTGTTTGTATGATAGTTTATTTCACTATACAGAGATTTTTATTTGATGTAGTGCCATTTATTTTTGCTTTTGCTTTCTTTGCTGTTGGAATCAAGTTCCCTAGACTTCACTGAAGGCAATATTGTGCATTATCTTCCCCATCTTTTATTTTATGATTTCCAGTGTTAAAACAAAAGCTTTAATCCATTTTTCATTAATTCTTATGTATGGTGTAAACAAGTGTTAGTTTCACTTTTCTGCTCATGACTGTTCAGAATTCCTAGCACCATTTGTTGAGATTGTCCTTTCTACATTGTATACTCTTGGATCCTTCGTTGAGATTAACTGTCCACATAGGTATGAGTTTATTTTGGGGTTGTCAACTTTATTCCATTGATCTATGTGTCTATTTTTACTCCAGCACCAAATTTTGAATACTTTAGCCATGTAGTATAGTTAGAAATCTGGGCGCATGATATTTCTGTTCTTTATTTTTTATTTTTTTGTCAAGATTTTTTTGAGTCTTTAGGGTCTTTTCTGGTTCTGTTTAAATTTCAGTAATGCTTACTCATTTCTTTGAAGAATTCCATTAAAACTTTGATAGGAATTATGTGGAACCTATATATTGTTTGGGGTAAGGCCTATCTTACCCCAAACAATATATAGGTTCCACATTAAAGAATCTTACCCCAAACAATATATAGGTTCCACATAATCTTACTCCAAACAATATATAGGTTCCACATAATCCCTATCAAAGTTTTAATGGGATTCTTCAAAGAAGGCACTTAATTCTTCTAGTGTATGAGCATGGAATATCTTTCCATTTACTTGGGTCTTTTCCTATTTCTTTTAGCAATGTCTTAAAATTTTCATTTACTACATTTTCCATCTCCTTTGTTATGTTTATTCCTAGGTGCTTATTATTTTTGAAGCTATTGTAAATGGCTATCTATAAGAAATGCAAACTCCTTTTCTTTATTATTTCATTGAATAGGTTCTCCTTCCCCTCATCATCCCCTTCTGGGATATCCATTATTCTTATACTGACTTTCTTAATACTGTCAGATAAGATTGAGTTGCCTCTTCATGTTTTTTTACATTTCATTTTTCTCTCTTCTGAGTCCTAAGTGTATTACTATCTTATCAGTCACTAATTTACTCTTTCATTTGATCTATTCTACTTCCATAGCTTTCTCTATGACTTCTTTATTTCATTTATTGAACTCTTCACCTTCTGAGTTTCTGTTATTTTCTTAAAGCTTCTATATCTACTGTCTTTTTATTCATTTTATTTCTAAGCTCATGAAGTTGTTTTCCTGACTTTTGCTGTATCTCTTTGATTAGCTTTTCTGAATTATCTTTTATTTCTTTAACTCACCTGTCTGAGCTCCCTTGTATTTTTTTGACTTGCTTTCCTGAGGTTTTTTTTTTTTTCATCTCTTTCAGTTTGTTCATTATTATCAGTTCTGTCTATCTGATAGGAAGATAAAATCTATTTTTTTGTGTGTTTGTAGTTTGGAGAGTTGTTCTTATCCATGATATCATACTCTCTTGGAAGCCTACATTTCCATATGGTAATTTTATTGTCTATACATTTTTCTACTTCAGGTCTTCCTATCTCATTGTTTTTAAAATACATTTATCAGTAACTTAGAGGGGAAAATATTTTACTTTCCCCATGGGTACTGCTGTGTCTTTGTGTAGTTTTATTGATTTTTTCCTTTGCTGGATTTTGTATGTACTTATTTCTGTTTTATAGTTGCTGAGTCAGCAGGGGGAAGGGATTGGAAGGATCTAGATGTTGCTGTGAATGAGTTGGGGTGGTACTAGCACATGTTTGTGGCACCCCCAATATCCCTCCTCTCTGGAGATCTGGCCAAAGTACTTGTGATCTCAGTGTACCTCACAATGTAAGCAACAGTTCCAGCATAAAGGGGTGTGCAGATCAAATTGCCCTCTCTGCTTCCATCTTTCCTGATAACCCAGCCTGTATGGAATACCCCAGCCCCTCCACAGGTTTTCCCCTTTTTTCAAGGGAGTTTGCTTTCACACAACTGAAAAATAAGAGCCCCATGGCTACTGCTGCCACAGAGCATGATTTGACTTGTATACCAGCCCCACCGTGAGCCAGAGGAAGAGAGTCCCATGGCTCCTGCTTTGAGACCATTCAGATGAGCACACCTGCTCCATATCAGGGTTCCAGTGGTATTGATTTAGGTTGCACTGCAGCAGCTGCCAGGTCAGACTGGTGGGGTTTCAGTGGTAGTGGCAGGACTTGTCAGCCTCTGCCCCAACATGAGACATGGGGAAAGAGCCCTGCAGTTCCTACTTTAGAGCCACTGAGATGAATGTCTTAGATCTACACTGGGGACCCTGGAGTTCCAATAGCAGCAGTTCACCTGAATCATGGCAGCCAATGCTCCAGTTGCTCAGGTGAGCTTCTGGCTCTGCTGAAGCCTACTCTGGGACCATGGCTCCATGGCTGGACCCACTACCAATTTCACCATAAGTCAAGTCTGCACTACCAAGGAGGGTTTCACTTTGGGACACTTCCTTGGAATTTTGAACATATTAATCAGGTTCCAGCTGCCAGAGGTCTGGTCAGACTCAAGCCCCCATAGGTGCTGTCCAAGGTTTTTGAGATTATACATTGACCAATTAGATTTTAGTTCAACTGGCACCAATTACACAGATGGAATTGTAAAAACCAATCAGGCTTGAAGTACAGGGACCCTGACAGGGATATAAAGCAAGGAAACAGCCAGCCTGAGCCCATTCATCGGATGAGATCCATCAAGTGTCCATTCATCAGAGGCCTCTGACACACTTGTCTGGAGATTTCAAGAAGTTTGCAGACCTTTATAGGTCCTGATAGACCTTTGATTTAAACTGCAGCCTGACTTACTCCTGCCTCTGATATTGCCTGCTAACTACTGCTGACCAACATTGATGTCTGATTCCCTGAGACCACCTTTAGAAGCTGTTTACTACTGGCTCATACCTGGCATCCCTAAGGGCTGGTGATTGGAGTGACTGGTGCTTCTGCCACAACCACCTGATGATTGGTGCTGACCAGCACTGCTGACCTGTGTCTGACTGCCTCTAAAAACTGTCCACTGCTTCTGATCTTAAAGCCATCACCTGACCACTGCTCCTACCTCCAGCATGACCAGCACTACCTCCTATTGCTACTAAATCCAGTGCTGCCCAGATGAGTCTTCCGATTTCTACTGCACTGCTGCAGTGCTGCCTCAGTAGCACAACCTGTGACTACCTCCAGCTGCCACCATGGGTTGAATCCTGGTCCACCACTCATCAGTGTGCCATCAGCTAAAGGTTCTCATCAAGAGGACAATGCATCTTGCAAAAGTAGACTTTGCTTTGGGATGCTGAACACAGTGGATGCTATCTGAGATAAGATAGCTGGTTTTAGAAATTCTTTCCTTCCTTAAAATTCCTTTATCTCTCAGAGAGAAACCTTTGTAAATAAACCCTGTTGTTTGTTGCACCCTGAGCCTGAATCATGTCTTGCAGTTTGAGTTCCCAGCAATTGTGACCATCCCTGAGCTTTTGTACAGTATTACCACTTGTGCTTCCCTCTCCCCAAAATCATGGCTGAATTGACAGCCCTGCCGCCAGTGTCCCCTACTCTAGACCACAGGCCTGCTTCCTTTCACCACTCACTTCCTGTTTGATATAAAATGAATCTCTTCAGTAAAAACTTTGTTGAAGTCTGCATTTGTTTCTACTGTTTAAGGGATAATTATTCTCACTACTATACTCAGGAACATCTCTGAACTAGGTCCCTCTGGCTCACTGCTGAAAGAGCTGCAGCTAGTGGGGAGCAGACTCCTTTGTTGTCTCTCCCTGCCCCTTTTGCATCTACATATTTTGTCAGGGTCTCCTCCACTGCTTGCCAGGATCTACCAGATTTCTGGGCTGTTTCTAGGTCTTGATCTGGGACTTATTGGGGGGTATGTTGGGGCCTATGTCAGTGAGAACTGTAGAAGACAAATTTGGATTAACTGATGAGCTAAGGGAAGTCAAGAGGCAATAGCAATAAAAAAAGAGTGTAGACAACCATTTTTGAGAAATGTGGCTATGAAAGAGAACAGGTATAATTATTCATTCACTCTACAAAATATTTACTGAGTAACTGAAATAGGTTAATTGTTATTCTAGTCTCTGGGTCTAAATCAGTGAATAAAATTGAATGGGACATACCCTAATATGAAAAGATGTATGGATAAAAACTAAAAGAAGGATTTTTAACCTTGGGAAAACTGGAATATGTCAGCAATCTAATTGAAAGGAGAAAAACTATTAGCAGGGAGAGATAACCTTGAGAGAGGTTATTGAAAAGATCAAAGATAATCACAGGCTCAGAAAATATACACCCCTAGTACTTTCTTGTGAACATCATTTGAAGGTGCTTGCCAAACAAATGATGAAGCAAAGTTAACTCTAAGATTAACTTCCCATTTGAAAATAGTAATTTTCCAACATTTTTTATGATTTTTAAAAATATACAGAAGCATATAGGTAAGTTGAACAAAATGACAAGAAATGGTCAAAACTAACATCATCATCATCATAAAACTGAAACATACAGCAAAGAAGGGTGAGGGAGGGTGACAAAACTGGGGAAGGAGGAACCTAAGGGAATATGGTGATGGGTCATGGGTGATATAGTGGTGAGAAAAATATGGGGACTGCAATGGTGTAAGGGAAAAAAATCAACAAATTAAAGAATATACAAAAACATTATAAGAATTATACAGTGAAGACTCATCATATGGATTCTGTAATTAACATTTCACTATATATGTTTGATCACATTTCTATCCATCAACCCATATTATTTTTGATGTGTTTCAAAGTAAGTTAGAGATATCAATACACTTCATCTCTAAGCACTGCCCTCTGCATAAAAGATAGTGATTTCAACACATGTGTTCAAGTCCCTTCCTTTCATAATCCCATTAAAATGAAGAACTATTAAAATAGAAAAAATTCTTTATGAATTAACAATGTATAAATCAGAAACATTTTTGAAAAATCAACAAGACAATTTGATAAAGCAATGAATAACCTACAATTCAACTTAAGCAAAGTAGCAGCTCATCTAAGAAATAAAAGGGTTATTCCACCAGAACTTGGGAAATGTCCAAAGTGAATAACACTAAGAACAGAAAGTATAGCTCGGTGGTAAAGCTTTTTGCTTCACCAAGAGCAGCATCAGGTCACAAGAGAGAAGCGAGGAAGAACATGAAAAGAGTGTGGTAACTGTCCCAGCATGGCACATACAAACCAACTGGCTGAGGTTTCACCCAAGCCTTTATTTACAATAGATAGTAGATAGATAGATAGACAAAGAGATAACAAAGTGGGAGACATCACTATAGATAGTGGATAGACAGACACAGACAGACAGATATATAGATAGAAAGATAGATGGATAACAAAGTGGGAGACATGACGATAGATAGATAGATAGATAGATAGATAGATAGATAGATAGATAGATAGATAGATAGATAGATAGATAGATAGATAGATAGATAGATAGATAGATAGATAGATAACAAAGTGGGAGACATCACTATTGCAAGATTCTTTAGAAGATGATTGAACCAGTCAGGAAAGGTTTGTTGTGTTCTCAACTAACTGCAGGCTATCACAGTAAGCACTGGTCCATCGGAAACATTCCTTGTACTATAGGATATCTATTTTCCATAGGCAATTAGACTTAAGACCAACACAAGAACTCCAAATCTCAGACAGCTGGAGCCTGAGGAATAAAAGGTCACTCTAGGGAGAAAGATCTAAGTCATAAGAGATATTTGGAACTATACACTGTGGTAATAGCACCTGGAATGGTTCAGGGAAAAAACTGATCAATTAACCTCTTTGGTTTTATACATACATATACCTTCTAGTAGCTCTTTCTGTATTCTTTATGTTCCAAATTTCTTTTTTCACCCTTATTCTGGGATATCATTTCAGAGAGAACTTGTTTCTAGTCATTCATAAGCAAATGTAAGCCTCTTTAGAATGAGCATCAGGGACAAATAATGAGTTTTTTAAAAGATTCAAAGTTTTGAGAAAGGGGACCATTCTAAGGAATTATGTACCTTTTTAATAGACTTGCTGCAATAAATATGATTGCTTTAGAAAAATGCAAAGTGGTACTCTTAATGATATTTGAGAGGATATTGCATCTTTAAGGAGGGAACAATCCATGCTTATTTCAGATGAAAAACATGAATAATGAAATTTAGAACAATGGTGAGAGTAAGTAACATGTTGAATACTGCTGCAAACCAAGTCAAGTTACTGCGAATAAAGGCTAAAGAAATTCTTCTAGAAACTTAGAAATAGATGATGACAATAGTTTAAAAGAAAAACAACATCAAAGAGTTTCATGACTAAGTAAAGAAATGCTACAGTAATACAGGGGGAAAAAAGGCAGGCTAACCACAAAAGGGGAAAAATCAAGTTACCCTCAGATTTCTCTTACACATCACAAAATATGAGATGACAATTAAGCAGTATATGTACAGTATTAATGGAAACCAAGGCTGCAATCCAAAAATTCTATATCCCTTGTACCCTACACTCATGTATGCGGGAAGAAAAATATACATTCCAGGTATTCCGGGACTCAAAAGTTACAATTATCTCTTACATGCTAAATTCTGCTTTGCAGAGAAACTTCCCTGTGCATAAACCTTAGAGGTGGTCGCAAACACCTGACCATGGCTTTTGGACCACTGCTGGATATATACCTCAAGATAAGCCAATCATATTATCCTGAGGATTAGAAATTGGTCGCTGAGGGACTAGTTGGGGAGATAGTTCTGGGTACTTTCATCAAAAGATCATTTAGAGTCAGGGTGGAAGTCACTAGTCTTGTAAATCCACAAATCAAATTATGGTGGAACAGTGGGACTCTGAAAGAAAGGCAGTGTCTGATTTGCAGAAAAGGCAGGAGCATGCAGTAGCTCTAAAAAGAGAAAGGAAAGAGGGATGATTTATTTTTCCTATCCTTTGTTAAATAAAAAAGTACCTGTTGTTTTTATAAAACTCCTTTCTGTCATTTTTCATATTTTATTTCTGTATTTATTTATTAATGTTCCTGTGGTTGTAAATTACAGAAACAAACTAAAATTATGCAAGAAATGAACACTGTGTGAAGATAGAACTCAAAAGCAGGAAGAAACAGCCTCAGGAGGGAATTAAAGTCTCAAATATTTAGAAGCCCTTTCTTTCCATTCTTACTCTCTTATGTATATTTGTTTCATTCCTCTCTCCTACTGTCAATTCTTACTACTTCCTGGCCTACAGGGTGGGAAATGATTACCAACAACCATAGATTTACCATCTCCTACATCACTTCAGAGAACTATCAGATTGAGATTAGCATCTCTTAGTCTCAAATCCAAAGGCCCCTATAGAAAGAATTTATTGGCTCTATTTAGATCAGATGCCTACTACCAATCCAAACCTCTATGGCCAGAGAATGGTGTCATATTTACACATTTTGGTATTTGAGGTTGTTGCCAAAGTCCTGCTAACAGGTAGCTACTATAGATTATTTGAGCTACAAAAGTGAATACATTGGGCAACAGCAAATGTTGGCAATGTAGAAATATCAGTATCTCCATACAATACTGATGGGAAAGTAACTAGTATTACTCCTTTGTATAACAGGTTGACAGTTCATCGAATAGTGAAACAGAGTTACAATATGGCCCAGTAGTCCTACTCCTTAAGTATTGACTCAAAAAATGTGTCTACATGAACACTTGTACACAAATGTTCATAGTTGCATTATTCATGTAGTCCAAAAGTGGAAATGACTCCTCTGACTATAAATTGATGAATAAACAATGCAGTGTATTCACTAAATATTATTCATTCATAAAAATGAAGTACTGATAAATGTTACAACATAACAGATAAATCTTGAGAATATGCTAAGTAAAAGAAGCCAACATAAAAGACTATATTATGTACAAATTCACTTATATGAAATGGTCAGAAGGGGTAAATCTATATAGAGACAAGAAATGGTTGCCAAGAAAAGTATGGATAGTGACTGCTAAAGAGCATAGGGTTTCTGTACGGGATGAAGAAAATACCCTAGAATATTCAATACCTAAGATCAGGTATTGGTGATGATTGCACAGTTTTGTGAATACACCAAAAATTGTTTTAAAAATAATTGTGTAAGAGAAATAATGAAAAGAGTTATTTTAAAAATGAACACATCCCTTTTGAACCATGTGGACCCTTGTAGAGGAGCTCCAACTCATCCCTGCTGTGGCCTATGGTGACAGCGTAGGGTGAGTCCTATGCCACTGGACCTCAGGGTCTCAGGGACTCCAGATCCAGGGATCTCGGGCTGGGGAAGCTAGCCTCTGCTTCCACATGAGCAGGGGGTGGGACCGGGTACCTCTGCCAACAGCTGGGAGGAGGTCCCTTCTCTGGTTTACTCCACCCTCAATCAGACATGCACTAGGAATGAAAAATCCAGTTTCTTAAGCTACAGATATAATGCAGAGGGAAAGAAGTAATAATGACCCTGGATACACTCACCACCTGGGTGGGACAACCCAGTGTTGGGAACCACTGAGACAGGAAGGTGAAACCAGCGATTGAGGTGACCTGTCACAAATTTCTACCCACATCATCTCCGGCATTGGGGAGTCAAACCCCAGGCCCACAGTAATGTGTAACATGAAGGAGCCTCCCTCCTTTGCTAATCAAGGGGGGGAAGAAAACCACCACAAGTGGCTGTGGCCCCATGGTAGAATTGCTAACAAGAGAGAGGAGAGGAGCTAGACCAGCCACCTCGGGAAGTATGCCCCAGCAGCAAATGCCTCACTGCCATCAGCTGGGAGTTGGATTCCCAAACCCAGATATCAGAACTGTATGGCACAGAACCAGCAACAAGTAACAGAAAGGATCCTGGAGAAGTGCGCCACACATATTTGCCCAACAAGTTCCCAATGTGCTTGGCCTGACTATCTGCCTTAGCTTCTCCTGGAGATCTGAGCAGCCTCATCTGTTGCAAATCTGCACCCGGGAAAAAAAGGACATAGTTCTAGAAAAACAAAAGACCAGCGGGTCAAACATGGACCAACAGCTTTCAGCGAGAAGAGTCGGAATGATGGGGGGGGGAGTTTGGGGTGGGGGGGGAAATAAGGGATATAATACAATCATGCAAATATAAACAATATTGTACAATAATCATGAAAAACTTAAAAAAATAAAAATAAATACATGATTATTGTAAAAAAGTCTAAATGAGGAACTTCATAAAGTAAAAATTAGTAGTTTTCTAATCATTTCTAAGGAGTAACCATTGTTAATACATTACTCTATATTATTCCAGACTTTTATGTACATAATATGTACATATACATTCCTTAATGTGTTTGGTGAGGTTTTCTTTTTCACAAAGGTCAAGTAGATGGAATGGTACAGATGTTGATTTAAAATATTCTCTGAACCTTTCATGAGTGCTACATTGTATTAGCCAAACTCTACACTAGTGATTAGGGGAAGTCACTCAGGGTACAGAAAACATGAAGAATTCTTAGTCCTCTAGGGGGCACCAGCTGCTGCCTACTTACTACTTAACTTCTGCAGTCTCAGGGTCTCTTGTTACAGTCATCCTTGTTTTATTCTGCAAGCTACCATTTTTGGTTGTCTTTTGTTACAAGTTTTTATTATCACTAAATCTGGAACACCACCCTACCCCAAGATGCCTCTACCTTAAGTATCACTGTCTTTGTGCTTCTGTGATTCAAGGGTTTGGTTTCCATTGTCTTTCCAAGCACATCTGCCTTCATTCTTCAGTCTTCATAGATTCTGCATAATTTCTCCATAATTTCTCCACTGAGAGAATCTTTTCTACTTATCAAGCATTTATTTCTTTTAAAAACATGTAATTTTTGTCATTTTAAATATTTAGAGTAGGATCTGGATACTAGAACCTGTGCTCAATCCTCCATTTTGATCATCTTGATCTACTCTCTTCCATACTATAAGACTTTCCTTTTTCAGACAAGATGGGACACGTTCAGGGTGGTATGGCCGTAGACAGACTTTCCTTTTTCACTGGCAATGACAAATGCTAGAGAGGATGTGGAGGTAAAGGAACCCTCATACATTGCTGGTTGGAATGTACTCTGGTCCAGCCACCATGGAAAGCTGTGTGGAGGTTCTTCAGAACACTAAAAATGAATCTACCATATGATTCAGTGATTCTACTCATGAGAATCGGCCCTAAAGACACAAAAACACTAATTTTAAAGGAAATTTGCACTAAGTTTATCGCAGAACTATTTTCAATAACCAAAATATGGGAACTCAAATGACCCAAAATAGATGAATGGATCAAAAAGCTGTGGTGTGGGGACTGAGTTGATAACGGGGGTGGGGAAGGATCCCACCTGGAGTTAACGGCGCCCTTCCCAAAGTCCTGAGAGCGGACTGAGGCTCTCGCGGACAAAAGAGGCAGCTGCAAAGGGGACTCCGACCCTGCTGAGAGAAGCAGGTAGCCCACCCGCACCACCTGAGACAGGTAGGATACGCTCCCTACCTGGAGCAGAC
>PVHY01024696.1:0-19306 GCA_004024945.1 Uropsilus gracilis
GCGCAGGCGGCAGTGCCTCGGAGCCTCCAGGGGCCCTGGCCGGGCATGGCTGCGGCGTGTCAGGTGCACAGGCAGCCGCACTCTGGGAAGGACACTCCTCCTCGGGCACATTCCCGGGCACACCCGTGCAGCCTACGGAGCAGAAGAGAAGGTCAACGGACAGGTTGGTAGAGCTTGGCTCACCCCGGGCCTTCCTAAGCGGTCGGGAAACGGGAAGCGGAGCAGCCGTCCTCGGGGGCTCGGGGCCAGCACGTGCAAGCCAAGCCCCATCAGCGAGCGAGCCCCGGGGGTGCACAGGCGGCTGGCGACTTTTCCAGGGCATGGCCACCACGCGGGGCATCGCCGGGGAGGTCCAGGACACCGACTGTCACGTGGCAGGGGGGGAGGAGCGTGACCTCTATCTAGCAAGGCGCACTTGGGGGCACGTCCCTTCGGGCCATAGTCACTCATGTGATGGGCAGGTCTAGGCAGCGGGTCCCCCAACCTAGAGCTGCGCTTCCGGTGGCCTCCCCTGTGTCCGCACCCAAGACTGCCAACAGGAAATGGACAGTGACCCATTCGTCAGTGCAGTCCGCCCGAGAAAACAGCCCCTGTGGTGGCTCAGAGCGGCTCCTCCCTGCAGGCCGCAGGGGGAGGAGCCACCTCTGAAAAGGTGACATTGGTGTGACCTTTGAGGTGCAGTGTCTGGAACCAGCTGGGCCAAGCAGATGAGCTGGCCCGGGCTGGTCCCAGGAGTGCCCAGTGTAAGCGGAGAAGTGGACCGCGGAGCTGGGGGCGGGGCGTCGGCGCTGGGTGGGCACGTGGGCAGCGAGGCAGTTGGGCAGGGTCCGGTGCCCGCAGGTGCCTGGCCGGCCGGCGGGTTGCGCCCGGGTGCCTTCCCCCCACCCTGGGTCTGAGCTCAGGGGCGCAGCTGGAGCGCCGGGTCCGGGTCCGTTCAGACCAAGGCCGGACCCCTGCGGGCTGTGCTGGAATAATCGAGGGTTAGCATCTCCTCCTTGGCCGAATTCTCCTTTCCTGCCCGCGGGAGGGAGCTAGGCAGCCTTGGCCGAGTCACAGTTCTGTTTCCTGGTGTGCTGCAGATGCCGTCCTTATTCATTCAAGTCCCCTTCGGCCACCCGGCTGCGGGGGGAGCCGCAGCCCGTGCGTGTGGTCGGCGCGGTCAGCGCCGTCCAGGAGGCCGCGCCCCCCCGGAGGCCGCGCCCCTGCTGGGCGCCAGACCCTCTAGGTGCCCTGGACGCGCCGCGGGGCCTTCTGAAGTGGGGCCGGCAGGGGGCGCTCTGCAGTCGAGGCGCGCGGGCTCCTCGGTGCGCCGACCGCGCGCGGGACCTGCGTGTGCGCGACCGGCCGCTCCCGGACATGCGGCCTTCCTGCTCCGCTCGCGTGACTCGCCGGACGCCTGGGACGCTAGGAGTCGGGAGCCTGGCGGCAGCCGTTGAGAACATTGCAGGTACTGCGTCCACTTTAGAAAGAGATACCTCCGACCCCGCGTCGGCCGCAGCTCCTCTGCAGGGGCCAGGGGCAGCGTGTGCCCGGGGTGGGGCGGCCTGGGCGGCCTCTTCCGGTGGTCTCCTCTCCCCACGCAGGAACCCGTCCCCCCCCTCAGCGAAGTAGGTGACACTTGCTCTGCAGCAAGTTTTGATGAAGTTTTCACAAATGTTATTTCTAGGGCAACGTTCAGTCACAACTGAAAGGGCGACAAGTGTTAAGTCCGAGGCGGGCCTGTTCCCGGGGGACTACGGAGGACCGAGACTGACACGATTTTTTCTGCAAAAGCACGGGGTTTATTCAGACCAGCATGCTGGAGCCGGCATGCTGGGGCTCAACAGCTCACCCGAAAGTCGGTGATGCTGAGAGCCCGAGCACAAGATTCAGGGCTTATTTATACAGAGAGCAGGCTGTATAACGCAGTTTAACACCTTTAACTTCTGTGGTTACAGACAGCTGCAGGTGGCACAGTGCAGGCCGCAGTACATCCTGCATTTCCTCTATTCACTTCTTGGAATCATTGGTTCTGACAGGGTTTGCAACTTGGTCAAAGCGCAAGGCTGCTGAGCAGATACAGAAAAGCAAGCGAGCACATTAGCAAAGCAATAACCCTTTATGTCCTGCAACAGGGGCTGCCTCCTTTTGAGCCCTACACGAGGAAGGAGGGGAGAACAGGAACCGGGCCTAGTAGAATTAAAAGAGAAGTTTATTTCTGCCAGCTCCTGGGCGAGCCTCACGGACCCAGAGAGCAGGTGTCCGTGCAATGGCGCATCACGTGCTGGGGGTGATAGTCTTTTAGAAAGGGCAGGGAGGTCTTTGTTCTGAGTGGCATGAACTAAATAAAAGACTTGTCGGCCAGGAGCCAGCGTGCTGGAAGGGTATTTAGCGGTTTTCTGTTTGTTTGTTTGTCTTGTTTTGTTTTTGAGATTAGGTCTCGCTATTTTTGCCCTCGAACTGCAGGCTCACGTTGCCCGGGGTTCCACAGACACAAGCAATCCCCAGCCTCAGCCTCCCAATCTCCTAGCTGGGATTGTTAGGGGACTATGGCCCCCAGTGCTGGTGCTGATGTATTAAAATAGCTATTGTTAGCATTGGTGGGTGGAGATTTGGAGAAGGGAAGTTAATCCTTCTGGAGAGAAAAGAGGAGTAAAGGATCAAGGGAGGGAACAGAGAATAAAAGACATGAAAGGAGACAGAACAGGGAGAAGAAAGGGATAGAGAGAACAGAGGAAGGAGAGGAAGGAGCAGTAGGGAGGCTGCCTCTGCCTTGTGGGGCAGCAGGGAGGAAAGGAAGCCAAGCTGTGGGCGTCCATCCCCAGCCCGGGCTGGTGAGGAGCCCAGGGAAGCATGTTGGAGACACGTGTGAGCTGTGTGAGCTGTCTTGGAAACGTGGTGCTTGAAAACTTGGTTTAATTTTGAAACTGCAAAGCTTGAAAGTCTTCTGGAGAATTGAAGAGCGTTTGCTGTGTTGCTGTTTCCAACATGAGACGTCTGAAGTACTCACTGTGTTGCTGTATTGAGTGAGTTTTGCTGATGCTGGGCCATTTTGGAGCTGGAGCTGAAAGAATGCCGGAGCAGTGCCTTTTGGAGAGGAATTGACGACGCCGTCCTTGTCTTGTTGGATTTGAATCTCCTGCTTTCGGAGAAGGATTGTCGACACCCTCTTGGCATCTTCTGGCTTGGAGGGAGTGGAGCTGTGTCTTTGAAGAAGGAAGGGCTGTGCCATCTGAACTCCTTCACCCCACTTAAGGTGGGGCAGTCGCCATTTTGTGGACACACACGGCTGCTGAAGCCATGCGCACTTTGAACTAGAGACTGCACTGTGTGGTAAGATTACCAAAGGGGTTTCCTTGTACCCCTCGATGACTCTTGTCTGATTTGTCTTTTAAGTAAATTTGTTTTTGCCTCCCTCTTAAAGTTTATGTGGTCATGCTACTGCATGTGCACGGGCTGGGAAGAACCTGGTGTTATGGCTGGTTCTAAAGGGTCAGCTGCTCCCTGTGTTTGGTTAAGCACCCTGTTTTGTTTGTTTTTCCACCCGATTTCAGGATTACAGGCACGCACCACCACGCCCAGCTATATTTTTGGAAATAGGTCTCACTATGTTGCCCTGGGCGGGACTCAAACCGTGATCCCCAGTCCCAACCATGCTCCATAGGCTGACGTTTACAGGCACATACCTAGCTTGTCATTAGTGTTTTTGATGGGCGAAAGATTTGCTCTTATGGGTGAGATGTAGGAGCCGGGTGATGTTCACAAAGGACTCACATAGCATCTTAATGGGTGGGACCAGCGCCATTCATCATTCTACCTTTCATCCCAGCCTTTTTGGTTATGGAAAATGGGCAGCATGTTCATTCTGACTACTTCCTGCTGAGAGGGCACGTAGTAGGGGAGGTGGCTGGAATGCAGGAAAGTTGTGGCACATGCTGGGCTGTCACCCGTCAGTCACTGGGAGTACTGGTACAGCAGCATTTGGTTGAAGGACATCCTGGCTATTTTTTGAGCTTGGGGGCATAGAAAGCTTAAAAGGCAGGGAACAAAAAGAAAAAAATAGCGTTATTAAAACATCAGGTTCCATTAATGGCAGGATCCAGGTGGCTAGTGAACTTTGCAGCCAGGTGAATGGAGACCAGGTGAATGGAGGATCGTATCCTCCTATTTGAGGTATCAAACAAGAGTGGATGTTTGGAGTTTAGTCTGAGTGCCTGGGGACAGAAAGCTTAGAAATCTGGACTCCACTAAAGCCCACAGCTTTACATACATACTGTTTTGTCTTCTGGAGCATGTTTGACTCATGATAGCTGGTGCTAGGAGAGGTTTCCTACAGGTTTTACTGCTGTGTGGTGAGAATGACAGTGTGTAGGCCCGTCCACCAAGGCTGCAGAGGCTTGCTGTGTGATTTTTCAGACAAAGGCAGGACTATTAAGCTGCAAAAGTAGGTGGGAAGACTCCCCATTGAGGGGATACAGGTTTGCCAGTAAGAAGCTGTAAAGCTGTTAAAAATTTAAAGATAAGTTTAGCATTAATGATTGGTAACTTCATAGAGGAAAAGAATCCCCTTTGCTGCTAGGTCGCAGCATGCCTGTGAGCTATAAGGAAAGCATATTTTGAATTAATTTTCAGTGGGTATTTGATAGAGGAGAGTTTGGGAAACTAGGTTGGGAGGATTGCATCTCATCCAGGATTTTAGGACAGGAATGGGCAGTAGGTGGTTGGAGAAAAAGTGGCTGAGTTGAGAGAGTTTGACTGAGACTGACTAGAGGATTTTTAATAAAGAACATGTGAAAGTTTTTTAAGTGGGAGGGGGTAAAGAGTGGAGCGTGAGCGATGAGACAGGAGGTCCTGGAGGCAGTGTGGAGAATGGACCTGAATGGACCTGCCCAGAATGAGTTTGAGAGGTTCCTGTGAGTAGGGTGGCCGCTGCTAGGGCACAGAGGCAGGACTGCCAGCCCCTAACAGTGGGATCCATCTAGCTGGAAAGATAAGCTGTAGGATGCAAGACCAGTCCCAGAGGCTGGGAAAGAACCCACTGCAGTGCCTCAGCATTCGTCTGTAAACCGGGCTAGGAAGGGCAAGGTTTTCTGGGTTAGGAAGGGCAAGGGTAGGTGCCTTAAGGTGGGTGTCTGAGTAGAAGGAAGGCCCTGTGCACCTCCCCAGGGGATTGTAGAGGTCCTTGGGGAGAGGTTTTTGCAGCATCATGCAATGGTTTGGCTAGGAAGACAAAACTAGGATCCAGTGATGGAAGAGTGCGACTAGAACTAGGAAGGAGAGGATTTGTTCTGCAGCTTCAGGGGAGGGAAGGTCTCTGATGGCCTGTTTGCGCTCCACTGTTAGCTGTTTGGAAGAAGGAGTTAGGCGAAGACCCAGATAGACGACTGTAGGAGTGGAAAATTGGACTTTGGATGGGGAGACATGGTACCCTTTAGAGCATAGGAAGTTGTTAAGGACTCTTGCAGTGTGCTCTTGTGATTGTGATAAGGAAGGACCGCAGAGGAGAAGGTCATCAACATATTGGAGGAGAGGGCTGGGTTGGATGCTGCATGATGAGAGCTCACTAGCTGATGCTCGGCGAAGTAAGTGAGGGCTGTCCCGGAAACCCGGTGGTAGGACTGTCCAGGCCAGCTGCTAAGAGATGTGTGTCCCAAGTAAAGGCAAATAAGAAGTTTAACATTGAGGATCTAGAGGGGTAGTGAAGAAAGCATCTTTAAAGTAAGTTGAGTACAGGCCGGGCATGGTGGTGCATACCTGTAGGTGGCAGCCTAGGAAGCCACGGCCAGGGCCAGAGATCATGGTTCGAGTTCCGCTGGGGGCACGTAGCGAGACCTAGTCCTCAAAAAATAGCTGGGTGTGGTGGCGTGCGCCTGTAACCCCAGCTACCCGGGAAGCTGAGGCTGGGGATGACTTGAATCTGTGGTACCCCGGGCAACAAGAGCAACCACAGGCAAAAATAACGAGACCTGCAACCACAGGCAAAAATAACGAGACCTGGTCTCATAGATGGATGGATGGATGGATGGATGGATGGATGGATGGATGGATGGATGGATGGATGGATGGATGGATAGATAGGATAGATGGATAGATAGATGGATAGATAGATGGATAGATAGATGGATAGATAGATAGGATAGATAGGATAGATAGATAGGATAGATAGATAGATAGATAGATAGATAGATAGATAGATAGATAGATAGATAGATAGATAGATAGATAGATAGATAGATAGATAGATAGATGGATAGATGGATAGATAGGATATATAAGATAGATAATTTGAGTACAGAGAAGAGTGTGGTGGAGGATAAGAAGTCCTCTTTCTAAGAGGTATTGGATAATGGATTTAAACCCCTGACAGTGAGTGAGAAAGATAGGGAACTGAGGGCGGCAACTTTTGGGGTAGAGGCATCCTATACTTGCAGGTTAACTAGGCCTGGAGGTAGAGGAGTATTTTGGGCTAGAGGTTCGCAGTTGGGTAGCAAGAGAAGGATGAAGGTTTATCCTGGAATCGACCAGTGATTTATTTAGCTGACATTGCTAGTGTTCCTGGGCCAGGAGGGAGACCCGTCACTGAGACCAGTCACTGGTCACTGAGACCTGTGAAGGATAAGTTTGACTAGAGCAGGAAAGGAGGACAGAGAAAGTAGCTTCCTGTGTCTACCAGAAAAGTGGTACCTGCTACCTTGAGCATCACCCTAGACTCTTAGAAGTTTCTTGGAGTTGACGTATGTAGGCCTCTTCAGTCTTCTGCCGCTAACCCCAAGACAGCCGGTAGAAGTGTGGTAGGGGCTAGAAGGACTGACCGACCATGGCTCAGTGCCATGGGGCAGTCACTTTTCCAGTGACCCTGATTGCCACAAATGGGGCAAGGCCCAGGTGGAGGGCAAGAGTTAAGGCATTGGCGGAGTAATGACCTTCCTGGCCACATTTGAAGCAGGGTGCTAGAGGCAGCTTTCCGTACAAAGAGGCTGGTGTTGAAGAGGCTGGTGTTGGCGCTTCCAGTCATTGAGGAGTAGGGAATGATGGTCTCAAAGCAGCCACTAAAACCTGAGTGTGAAGTTCAGCCTTCTGGCGACTCTGGAGTTCCCTTTTAGCCTTATCCAATTCCTCCTGGTTGTTAAAGATTTTAAAGGCCATGTTCCAGAGGTCTCGGGTAAGGGTTTAAAGGCCGTCGGCTTTTTAAAGTTTTTTCTCTATAATTTTTTTACATATATCTGGAGCTGACTGGGAAATAAGTGGCCAAGATGGTGGCACCACCCAGGGACACCTATACTCGGATGTTTATTGCAGCACTATTTATAAATGCAAGGATGTGGAAACAACCCAAGTGTCCCAAGACAGATGAATGGACGAAAAAGATGTGGTCTATATACACAATGGAATATTACTCATCAATTAAAAATGACAAATTTGACGAATTTTTGATAACATGGATAGACCTAGAAGAAATCATATTAGCAGAAACAAGTCAGAAAGACAAAGACAGAAGTCAAATGGTTTCACTAATATATGGGAATAGGAAAAACAAGCAAAAGACCAGGAGGAAAAGTCCAAGTAAGCTAACAACCAAACTAAAGAACACACCTGGGGTTGGGGGGAGATGGGAGGGAATCATCAGGAAGGAAAGGTGGTGGGTGATCCCCAGGGAATACAAAGATGTGAAACATATATATGTATATATGTATGTATATATATATATATGTATATATGTATGTATATATATGTGTGTATATATATATACAAATTTAAAAAATGTGAGAGAAAATGGGCAGCAGGAAGAGAGGGCATATAAAAAGGGAGGAGCGAGGAGAGAATAAAGAAAGGAAAGAAAGAGATGAGAATGGAGGACTGAGAGAAAAGGCCCATGTGGCCTGGCCAGGGGAAGCCCCTGGAAGAGTGAACTGGAAGTGGCATGGAATCACATGGTGGGAGAGTGACTAGCCAAAGAGTAGCTGATGTGGAGAGTGTGACACTACAGCAAGGCGACATAGTAAGCTGATATCTGGAGATGGCCAGAGATTTGAAAAACTGACTTCTGCATCAGCAATTGTGGAAGAAATTTGAAGAACTTTGGAGAAGTGAAACAGCATGGAACATTGGAGAAGCAAAGAGAAGATCTGGAGAAAGACCGGACTTTGTAGTGTCTGCCTTGGTTTGGGTTGGGGGGGCAAAGCACACCATCTTGGACAGAACGTGTGTTTGGGAACTTTGGGACTGAAAATGGTGACTGCAGTAACTGGCCACTTGTGGCAGTAAGGACTTTTCATTTTCTTGGTTAATTTCCCTTGT
Source organism: Uropsilus gracilis (assembly GCA_004024945.1). Lineage (NCBI taxonomy): Eukaryota > Metazoa > Chordata > Mammalia > Eulipotyphla > Talpidae > Uropsilus > Uropsilus gracilis. The sequence goes on from PVHY01024696.1 coordinate 8,278, forward strand.
TAATAAAACCCTGTTGTTTAAATTACATTTGATGGGCAACTGCTCCCAGCAGGTGAGATGGATCTGGTAAGAGAGCTGGGCGGCAGAAGCCGCATTTTAAAATGCTGTTTTTCCCTATGGCTTGCTAGTTGTGGCTTTTGTCCCTTTTTGACTTGATTTCAGTTCTCTGAGTTGAAAATTCTGTATAAACAACAATCTGAGGAGCAGTGTTGATAGTGGAGGCATCTGGAGGATTTTTATTCTAGTAATTGTGTATGCTGACATAGGGGTTGGGGCTTGAGTAGCCACCGGAATTTGAGATCAGGGATTTCAGCTTTTGCTGTGAGGCAACTCTTACTAGCTGGGCCTGGAGCAGAGAAGATTGCTGAGATTGGCAAGAAGTTTGCAAATGGGAGCAAACCAGTTGTTTGCAGCCCAGAGGGTCAGAGGCCCATGCTGGAGGTCCAGAGGAGAGTTTGGTTTCCTTGTCCTGGGAGCACTGCTGATTTTAAGCAGTGGGAGGTGCCTGAAGCTGGGGTTGCTGCAGGCTGTGGGAAGAAGAGTTTCTCATGCTGGAGAGAGTGGAAGCAAGAGGAGGAGCTTGGGATGCTGGGGGAGCGAAAAGCAAAAGAGAAGACTGGTTTGAACTTGGAGAGCTTGGAAGTTGGTGAGCTTGGAAATAGGAAGAATTGGAAATCTTGTATCTGAAACTTGGAATTTGTTTCTGCTGAAAAACTGAACTTTGTGAAATGCCTGCCTCCGGTTGTGGGGCGGGGTGTGTGGTGAAAGGAGCCATCTTGAACATGAACTTCTTTGTTTGAAAGTCTGGCTCCATCTTTGGAGTGTTTCTGGGACTTTGGAACTGAATAGTGAATGGGGTAAGGTAACTGGCCACCTGCGGCCTTAGTGACTTTTGGTTTCCCTTGTTACTTAATCTTGTTTAAATTGCTTTGTGATGCTTGTAACTGCAGGTGGGAAGAAGGGTGGGGGCAAAGCCGGAATTTAAAGGTGCTTATTTTTGTTGGTTTGCTGGCTTGAGAGGCTTCTTGCCCTATTTGTACACCTGATTTCAGTATGTTTCTCTGAGGTGAAAATCTCTGTAAAAGACATATGGTGGAGAAGCATCTTTTCTGGTGTTTACTCTGAGATGAAAAGTCCCTATGAAAGTTAAGAGGAGAAGTACATTTTGGGGTATATTTTCCTGAGGTGAAAAGTTTTGAGTAGATTTCTCTGAGATAAAATTTCGTATAAAAGAACTGAGGAAAAGTATCTTTTTGGTGGGTTTCTCTGAGATGAAAAATCCTTGTAAAAGACATTCTGAACAGCTGTATCTTTTTGGTATGTTTCTGTCAGATGAAAAATCTATGTAAATGGTAATCTGAGGACCAGTATCTTTTCTGTATGTTTCCCTGAGGTGAAAATTCCTACAAAAGACATTTGGAGGTAAAGTATAGGTTATTCTGAGAGCAAAAGTTTCTGTTAAAAAAACATTCTGAGGACAATGACCTTTTTTGGGGGGGTATGTTTCTGAGTCCAGAAGTGCTGTTAAAAGTCATTCTGAGGAGAAGCATTTTTTTTTTTCTTAATGTGGAAAATATATCTTAGCATACCTACTGAGAGAAATATCTTTTGGGTAACTTTTCCCGAGGTGAATTATTTTTTAGGTATATTTTCCTGAGGAGAAATATCTTTAAGACATGTCTCTGAAGTGAAAAATCTGAGGTGAAAAGACTTTCAGAGGAGGAGCATGGTTTGGGTCAATTTCTATGATGTGAAAAACCCCAATGAAAGAATTCTGAATAGAAGTAATTTTTCAGTATATTTTTCGGAGGTGAAACATCCCTGTAATAGAAGATCTGAGTAGAAATTTTGGTAAAATATCTGAGGTGAAAAATCCCTATAAAGGACACTCTGAGACTATTTTCACATAAGTTTTCTTTTTTTAAAGTCTGTTGCTAATTTATTCATATTTTAAATAATAGTCCATTCATTTTGTTTTTTTTTTCTTTTTTAGCTTTAATTTATTTATTGACTACACACACACATAAATATTTATAGTATGGTATACCCTGAGGTTCTTCACCACCATGTCTCCTGTGAACCATCATCTTAACCTCTTGTGCTCATCTCTCCCCTGATTTCACTCTACCTTGCTGTGTATTTCAGTTCTGCTCTTGGTTAGTTTTCACTTTTCTTTTTGTTTTTTATACCCCACATATAAGTGAGACCATGGTATTTCTGTTTCTTTCTGGCTTATTTCACTAGCATGATTCCTTTGACTTCATCCATGTTACCATAAATGACATGTTTGTCTTTTTTGATTGCTGAATAATAGTCCATTTTGTAAATATACCAAAACTTTTCAATCCACTCATTTGTTTTGGAGCATTTTGTTGTTTCCCTATCCTGGCAGTTGTAAATAGTGCTCCAATAAACAAGAAGCAGAGGTTTCCTTTTGAATTAGCGTTTGGTTTCCTTTGGGTAGATTCCCAGTAGTGGAATTGCTGGGTTGAATAGTGATTCTGATACAGAGTAGTGATGCAGTTAAAAAAATGTCTTCGTGTTAAAATATTTTGGTGGGTGGAATCTGAGAGAAGGACTTTTTGTGAGAGAAAATGAGAAGTGGGAAGAGAGGGCATATATAAAAGGAAGCAGTGAGGAAAGGGAAAAAGAGATGAGAATGGCTGATTGAGAGAACAGACCCACGTGGCCTGGTCAGGGAAGCCTCCTGGAAGAGAGAGTTGATGGTAGCCAGGAGCTATGTGGCTGGTAGAAGAGTAGTCCATGTAGAGAGTGTGGCACTGCAGCAAGGTGGCATAGTGACCTGGTACCGGGAAATGGCCAGAGATTTGAAAAGCTGACTTGTGCACCAGCAATTATGGAAGAAATTTGAAGAGTCTTGGAGAAGCGGAGCAGCTCAGAACACTGGAGAGAGAAGAAGCAAAGAGAAGATGCTGGAGAAAGACTAGATTTTACAGTACCTAAAAGGGGCACCATCTTAGACATATATTTGGGATTTTAGCTAAATGGTGATTGTGGCACCATTAACTGGCCACTTGTGACATTAAGGACTTTTCCTTTTCCCTGTTGAATTCCCTTGTTAATAAAACCCTGCTGTTTAAATTGCTTTGTGACTTTGGCAACTGCTGTGTGTACAGATGATGTGGGCCTGTGACTTATTGGTTAGAGGCTTCTGCCCATTTTGACCCAATTTCAGTTCTATTTTCAGTAGTTTGAGGATCTTCCAAACAACTTTCCACAGTGACTGGACTAGTTTGTGGTGTTGTACTCATTCAGAAGAATTCCTTAGTAATAAAGTATGGAAATGATCCCTGAAAGTATAGTCCTGCATAGGTTTTTCTGAGGTAAAAAAAAATCCCTAAAAATACATTCTGAGGAGAAGTATACTTTGGGTAGGTTTTTGAGGTGAAAACTCCCTATAGTCAACATTTTGAGGAGAAAATTCTTTTGTGAAGGTATCTTTGAAGGTGAAAAATACCTATTCTGAACATAAGCATTGAATCTCTGAGGTTTGCAAAGGCCCTATGGAGGACACTCTGAGGGGAGGTGTCTTTTGGGTTGATTTCTCCGAGTGAAAATAATTCCTTTTTTTTTCCTTCTTCTTTTTTTGAGACTAGGTCTCGCTATTTTTGCCCGTGGAACCGCAGGCTCTCGTTGCCTGGGGTACCAAGGACTCAAGCCATCCCCAGCCTCAGCTTCCCAGGTAACTGGGATTACAGGCACCCACCACACCCAGCTATTTTTTTGGAACTAGGTCTCACTACGGGCCCCAGGTGGGACTCGAACCGCGATCCGTAGCCCCGGCCATTCATAGGCTGAAGCTTACAAGCATGAGCCACCGTGCCCAGCCTTTAAAAATAATTCCTGAAATCATTTTGAGGATTAATTTTGGGGTAGGATTAGTTTCTCTGAGATGAAAAATCCAATAAAGCCATTCTGAGGAGATGGATCTTATTCATATATTTTCTTAGGTGAAAATTACCTAAAAATATGTACTGAGTGGAAACATTTTAGATATGTTTGTTTGAGGAGAAAAATCCCTATAAAAGACATTCTAAACTAAAACCTCTTTTGAATGTGTGTCTCTAAGTTGAAAAGTTCCAGTAAGCAACTTCTGAGGAGAAGTAAGATTTATGTAAGCTTTCAGAGGTGAAAAATCCATATAAACAATAGTCTGTGGAGCAGTATCTTTGGGTAGATTTCTCGAAGGTGAAAAAGCCCTATAAAATTCATGGTGAAAAGTTAATTTTGGGTATATTTCTCTGAGGCGAAACATCCCTATAAAAGACATTCTGAGAAGAATCGTTTGGGTAGGTTTTGCTGAGGTGAAAAGTCCTTAAAACATTTGGAGTAAAAGTATCTATGGGATAGGTTTCTTATGTGAAACGACATTCTAAAAGACATTCAGAGAAGTAGCCTTTGCATGCATTCATCTGAGGTAAAAAAAAAAAATACATACAATTGACAATCTGAAGAAATCATTCGGGTAGGTTTCTCTGAGGTGAATAACCCCTATATTAGACATTCTTAGGAGAAATATCCTTTGGTATGTTTTCTGAGGTGAAAAGTCCTTTGAAAGAACTTGCACTACCACAAGTGTCTCACTGAACTCAGTGCCCCAGGCATCTTAGTGTACTGTTACGACCCTGTCCTTTCCATGTTCTGAGCTTCCCCAGGCCGTCTCACTGCAGTGCCGTGCCCAGGATGTCTCAATGAACTGCAGTGCTCTTGGTCTCTCTCTGCACTGAATGACCCACAATGAATCTTCCATGTTCACTGCCCCAGGGGCCTCAGTGCTCTTCAGGGCCCAGGGCATCTCAATGCCCAGCAGCGCAGTGGGCAATTCACTGCACTGCAGAGTCCCAAGCTTATTGCACTGCAGCTCTCAGAAGTCTAATTGCACTGCAGAGCTCCAGGTTTCTTACAGCTATGCAATGCCCCCATGTCTCACAACAGGGCAGTGCCCCAAGCTTCTCACAGCATTGCAATTCCAAGGACTTCTCTCAGCACTGTAGTGCCACAGGCATCTCACTTTATTGATCCCCTGGTGTCTGATTGAGCTCAGTACCCTCTCAACTCACTCACTGCAGTTCCCAGTCACCTCACTGCCCTGCAGTGACCAGGAACAGCTCCAGGTACACAGGACTGCTCAGTGAACTGTAGAGCTCCAAGTGTCTCACTCTACTTCAGTGTTCTTGGCATGTGCAAGCATTTCTAACTTTGACTAAAAATACTCCCAGCCAAAGAACAGAAGTTCTAGACATGACCTGATCGACTCCTGAGCTCTTGCTGTGCTGATGACACAGAAGGGCTGCCAACCCCCCCCCACATGGTCCAGTTGGCCACAAGCCCCTCAGGGGGCCTGTTGTGAAGCAAGTCATGTGTCTGCCTCTGGCTACCATGCACAGGGTACTGAGAATATTGCTGCAGGAGCTGTACCTGGCACACCTGCTCCCAGGACTCAGGCTGCGGGCCTGAGTGAACCGGGGGGCTAAAACGTGGAGCCATCGTTCTTCTGTTCTCACATTTCTGAGAAAATGTCCGCTGCTTCACATGCAGAGCGCCCAGTTCTCTGCATCCAGCATTCACCAGGCTGGGTCTTCCTCACAACGTGGTGTGGGGATTGCACGTCCGGGTTCCGTGTGCTGGGCTTTGAACATGACGCTCAAAATTAGGAGCTGCAAGCTGGACTGGGATTCTCTTTTTCAGTGTGATCTTGACTGTTTGTGGAGCCTTGAAAATCCACATGTATCCGTGAAGGTGTTCGCCTTTTTCTTCAGGGCGCTCAGAGATGAGTGAAGACAATTTGTGCCCACCAAGTGTGTCTCCTCGATGTCTTTTCCATCTGACTCATGGGGAAGTGTCTGTCTTTTCTCGGTGAACGGCAGCTGTCGGCAAGCTGGGAATGACGCTCTGGCAGATGAGGCTCTAGCCCGGAGATGACGCCCTGGGGATGCCACAGGGTGTGGTCAGGGCACGTAACTGGTACTCCAGGTACTGGACAGAGACGAGTTACAGTCTGACTTAAAAAGCTGTCGCCTGACTGGCTGACTCTGGCCACGCGAGGCCACTTTGGTGTTCTCCGCATTTCTGACACTGGCCTGACTCTGGCTGCTTGCTGCAGGATCTGTGCGTATTTGTAACATCCGACCTAAACAGACGATAGCACTAGGAGGCACCTCTTGTCATAGCACGTCCCCTTTCCTATTGAATTTTAAGTCAGCAGTGTCAGGTTGGTTTGGCACAGCGCTGCGTGGGAAAATGACATCTTGCAGAGTCCTTAGGATTTTTATTAAAATGTATTTGTCCTAAGAGAAATGTATTCATCCTGTACTTTTAGATGGAGCCATTTCACCTTTGCATGAAAACCCTCATGAGCTACGAAACTGCAATACTTGGTTTTCTAGGTCAGTGGAGACCGTGATGCTGGAGGCATTGAAGCCCAGTTGGAACAGATGCTCAGATAAATGAGACTTAATAAAGGGTGGCTTTTATGATGTAACTGAAAAAAAGATCCCATGTTAATGAAAATACATGATGGGTGTTGGAGCTGCACCTGAAAGTCATCTTCTTTATGGGCCATGAGGCAATCATGAGACCTGTGCAGGTTCAGTTTTCTCGTTTTGATTGGACAACAAAATATTTTATCCCAAAGTGGAAATGAAGTTAAATAAATGACATATAAAAAGTGTGTCCCACTGGGTGGTGTTTTTTTTTTTTCTAATTTTGGTTCATTTACAAAACAGAATTTTACAACAAAAACTTGTCTGTTAGTCTGAAAGACACATTGTTAAGGATGAGGGGTAAATCAAAGTTGCTATTTTGAGGGCAGGAGTTAGCTTTACAGGAGCTTGACTTTCCTTGTTAATCACCAACCAGGAAAACCGACAACGGTTTAATTAAAAAACCCCTTTTCCTCTGGAAAGGGTAAATATTACCTAGGATGGGTTTGGCTAGATATAATAAAAGATCTCTCAGAATAATAAATTAAAAAATCAAGGCAACAAACTGGAGACAATGACCCTTAAGAAGGGTTTCTTAGGCAGGCTGGCTCTGCTTAGAGGGTTGCAGGGCCTACGTGCCCAGCACCTACAATGGTGTCCATGGTGCCGATGACTCAAAGAAGTCCATGCCCCCACCGCTCATCTCCCTCAGCACCTTCTGGCAGGGCCTCTATGAGTCCTGGGGGCCGATGCAGTCGGTGGCGCCCAGCTCTAGGCCTTGTCCTTGTGGATGTCCACCGCAATGATCCTGGTTGCCCCAGCCACCCTGCAGCCCATAGTCATAGACACACTGACGCCACGCAAGTCGAACACGGTTCAGGTCCAGCCCGGGGTGACCTGCGTTAAACACAGTGTGGGAACAGCCCGTGAGGAGAGGCTGGGCCGCAGGCAGGGCCACCCCTCACTCGCTGTCAGGAGCTCCGCTGCTCGTGGCTGTCCTGTGCCCAAAACTCTCCTGGGTTCAGTTGCTTGGTGTTTAGAGGGACAGGAATGAGCTGAATCACTGGTTCTCAGACACACCGGGCTTGAGATGCCCCCGGGGAGCCTTGGACATGACCCTCTGGTCCACCGTTCACCACGGCCCACCAGAGCCCCATGGGTGACACTCTGTCACCAAGAGTGTCCCAAGGGTGCCCAGACGGGGCCAAGAATGGGGACCCAGGGCTCTGTTCAACGCCGGCCATCCTAAGGGCAGGGGTGACCCCCTTTACACGTCTCCCCCTCCCCCGTGGCCAATGTGAGTCAGGCAGACTCAGCTCACATAGCCCAGGGAGGGGGGACAGGGTGAGGGGATGTCTAGTGACCATGACCTAGAGCCCTAACCAGGCTGCCGGCGGCATGGATCGCCTCACCAAGGCCTGTGTAGCCTGCAGTGACAGCCAGGCCAGGCCAGAGAAACCAGCCCATCCAGGGCCCACCTGACCCTCTGCAGCTATTCAGGTGCACTAAGGGCCCACGGTGGGGCTTGCCCCCTTCCGCAGCCTCTGGCCATGATTGCCTGGGAAGTTCATGCCTCTGATCGCAGCTCTCACCTTGCCTATTTCCCTCCCAGTCTTGGCAATGTCAGATAAGACATTCCGGAAGGTATGGTTCCCAGCTGTCCCTGCACAGCGAGGATGCCCTGTGTGAGGTGCCATGGATGCCAGCATCCCAATCAGAGATGGGTCAGTGTCGCAAGAGCACAGGAGCTGGAGGCCCACTGCTGCCTGGGTGGATAAGGAGCCGGGTCCCGCAGATGTAGGAGGTCAGGCTCCCTTGCAGGGTCCACCCGCCCAGCACCAAAGTGACCTGGGCATTGTCTATCCGCTATGGCCACCAAACACGACTTCCTGGGCCTGGCACACGTCCTGCCAGCACTAGAACCCTGTAGTCACGCTTAGCTGAAGACAGCGAGAGCGGTTCTTCTGTTCATAGTGAAAGATTTGCCCTAAAACCTCCCTCTCCCTAAGCTGGCAGCTAAGGCAGCTCTTCAGCAGCTGTGTTACGTCAGGCTGAGAGGAAGACGCCATCAGAGGGACAGGATTTACATGCGGAGGTGGGCAACGTCGTATCTCAGAAGATGGACCTCACACCTCAGGTAGGAGGAAGAGTCTCTCCCTTGAGCACAAGTGGGTCTGTAGGTTTGGGTCAAGAGTCAGCAAAACCATTTTTATAGCCCTTACCTTGTTACAGTCACTTAGTTCATCAACAAGTCCCAAGACAATCACAGGCCTAGTAGAGGGTCACATGGACACACAGGAGTTGGTGGTTGGGTTGGGGCTTAGGGTTTAGGGGTTGGGGCTGGGGCCTATGACCCAAACACCCAAACTTATACTGGTTCCAGGGAGACAGGAACAGAGTAAAGGGATCACGCACGCAGGAGCCCATTTGGGGAGGGAAAGCTGGCTCTTGTGTGAACGTTAGTCTGTGCCCACTGTCAGCCATGCCCGTGGCTCCAATGGGGAGAGGGGATGGGAGCTGCTGCGGGCACATAGGTTGGTGACTACTGGTCAACCACTGTGAATCCTTTTCCCAAGAGACTTTCGGGTGGAGCAGGCCGGTGCCCTCATAATTTTGCTAAACAAATCCTTGGCTTCCAAAAACAAACAGGAAATCCCAATTATAAACATCAAATATGTCTCATGCCCGCTCCCCGAACTAACACGCAAACGGTGTAGATCGAGAGAGACTCAGACTCCCTCCCACATGAGGGGAATCGAGGAGCTGACCTAGGCCTCATCTGCGGAGAGTGTCAGTACTGGTGCTGTCAGGCGGGAAGCAGTTCAGGGGCGCATGGTAGAAAACCCTGCTGATAAGGGATTGAAAAATGGAGTCCTTCTGCCAGCAGGACACTTGGCTGATTTGGCAGGACCTGAGGCTTTTTGGTTTCTGATGCACTGTCCTCAGTGTCATGCTGGGACCTCATTATCCCACGGTAGCCGCTGTCACTCAAGCATATCAACCATTTCACAGGAAGAAGGGAAAAAAAAGGGTAAACTTATTCATGTAGCTTTCTATAGGGAAAGGGAAAGTTTCCTCAGAATCCTTTTCACCAAGTTGACATGTACATCTCCATGGTTGCAGCCGGTGAGGGCGTTATAAGAGCTTGGTGAACAAAGAACATCTATCATTCATCAGTCAGGACATGACCCACTGATGCTCTGAACAGATCAGGGCTTTGTCAGCAAGGAATAAGGGGGTCATTTGTGCTTCATAGCATGACTCCTGACTGGATGACATATCTTCTTTCTGGAATGAGGGATCCTGAGATTGAGTTTATTTTCCTGTAATACAGTATTTGACAAACATGACAATCTTAGGATTTCAAATTGAAGAAACCATTGACCGAGGACTTATGTATTATATATGTATATATATGCAATCAATAAAAAACAAAAAATGAATAAAATTTTTAAGAAAGAAATTATTCTCAAAAAAAAGTGAGTTAGAAGCCACTTCCTCTTGTGCTGCTGAGACAGGAGAGTTTCAAGGAATCGGTCTACGAGCCCTGGAGAAAGCAACTTAGACGAGGCACAGAATTTCCCCATCTATGGATTTCTCATTCCTTAAGCTCTTAGAGCATAAGACCTGAAAATGCAACAGGTGGCTGTCCCCAAATGTTTTGGTATGAAGAGAGAAGATGCATCCCATGGTTTATCAGACACCAGACACCTGGATATCCTTGTCTGGACTTATTGAAAACCTCCAACTCAATGAATTTTTGTGTGTGGTGCAAGAAAACACAACAAATTTATCCTCTTAATGATTAAGTGCACAGCACATGTTTTAACTCTATGTGCCATATTGTACAGTGGAGTCCAGAACTTTCCCTTAGTTGCAAGACTGAAAGTTTATACCTACTGAACAATAGCTCCATTTCCTTCTCACCCCATACCTGGCAGCCACCATTCTTTGTTCTATTTCCATGAATTTGATTAATTTAGATAATGCCTATCGATGGCAACAGGCAGCATGTCTCTTGTGACTGGTTTGTCACTCCACATCATATCAACAGGGTGCACTGATGCTGTTGCATCTGACAGGATTTTCTCCTTTTGTAAGACTGAATAATATTCCATATTCTATCTATACCACATTTTCTTCAGCCATCGAAAGACATTTTTCTTCCACACATTGGCTATTGTGAATAATGCAGCAGTGACCAGGGGTATGCAAACAGTTTTTTTTTTAATTTATTTATTTATATATATTTCACATCGTTTCAGTCCCTGGGGGTCACCCACCACCTCCCCTTCCCACCCGCTCCAGCTGGTCCCCATTCTCCCCTTGTGCAGTTTCATTTGGTTGACCATATATTAGTGAAACCATTTGGTTTCTGTCCCTTTCAGTCTGGCTCGTTTCTGCTAGAATGATTTCTTCTAGGTACATCCAGGTTTCCATAAATTCATCAAATTTGTCATTTTTAATTGCTGAGTAATATTCCATTGTGTATATGTACCACATTTTTTTCATCCAGTCATCTGTTTTGGGGCATTTAGGTTGCTTCCATGTCCTTGCAATTATAAATTGTGCTGCGGTAAACATCC
>PVHY01024697.1:0-19329 GCA_004024945.1 Uropsilus gracilis
AAAAAAAAAAAAAAAAAAAAAGTTTATTAACAAAAGAAAGGGGTATTTATAGGGACACAGGGTGAGGGCCTGTTGAATTCCAAAGAAAACAAACAAACCTGAGAGACAATTAACATTTTAAAGCAAAGAGGAACTGAGGAACTGAGGAAGGGGGAGTGTAGGCAGGAGGTTGGTATCTCTGATATAGAAAAGCCAGCGGTGCCAGTGTGGTCTCAGAAGGTTATTTTAGTAAATCAGTGGGGGGGGGGGTGGTTTCCTTATCTCATCTGGAATGACCCTCCTGGTATGCAAATGCAAATGGCGCATAGCATACAACATTCCTGCCTTGAATGAGTTTTTAAGCTGGAGGAAATAAGAGTAAACAGCAAAAGTTGTCCATTTCCATCAATTCAGAAAATAACCCATCGTGAGAAAATTGTCATCTTTTACAAGGGGCAAATAGAATTGCTACCAGTTTCCTTCCACAGCTACCAGTTACTTTCCACAAGCACAAAATGTACATTTTCCTTTTCTTCCATCTTTTTGGGGTGAATTTTTTAAAGATAATTCAATAGAGGTATAGGGCCAAGGACGACTTCCTCTCATGGCTCCTTATTTTTACTCTATCAGGCAGGAATAACTATAAAACAAGGACCTGGTCTCACAATAAAGGCAACAGAAATTTATATATCCAAATGAATAGAGCTGATGATATTTTAAAGGGCTAATAAATAACACCTCTTTCTTCATCACCTGGAGATGAAAACCAAATGAGAGAGATACACAAGAGTCATAGAGATAGAATTCAAAATATCACCAACATGATTGATCATAAAATAGTAGATCTGTGGCCACAAGGACTTGCTAAATCTTACCTCCAAGTTCATCAAATCCAACCAGGCAGATCTCTTCAGGGAAAGACCATCTACTGCAGGGCCAAGAGTTCAAAATGGAGAACAGAGGAACTGGCAACCCATGCCCAACTTTTCATCTAGTTATCATCAGACTCAGTTATGCTTGAAGTCTGGAAGAATGGGAGAGCCAAAGAGGAGAGAAACAGTGTCAGTCTATAGCACAGTTCTCCACGCAGGTATTAAATCAGAGGAAGGTGCCTTCTCTGCCTCCCCCTAACATCCACCTGCTTCCAGGTGGACCGCCTCAGAACCTCATTTCTTTTTCAGCACCGCAATTGTTCAGAAAATTTTTGAGCTCCCCTCTAGGACAACTATTCAGAGCCTGTAGCCTTTTTTTGAATACCTTTGATTCCAACAGAGTTTCATCTCTGAGCATAGAACAGCCAAAAGTTGTTGGGTCCAAGATGGCAGAAAGACTTTGGATAACCCTGGAAATATGAAAGCAGTTTTCTGGTACCACATATAACTGATTCTGAAGTTTGATAAATGTCTTCACATAATGGCAGCATCCTGGACCTGAGGGTACATGGTAACAGCAGTGATGCACTCTAAAGCTAAAAAAACTTTTTAAGCCACTTGCAGGTGATAGAGGCAATCTTGCAAATATTACTCAGATGCTGAGATACTTGACTGACACATTTCAACTACTGACACACTTTAGCCAACGAACAGGACCAGATAAACTTTGATGAGGAAACCCTTACATCTTCAATTCTAAACACACAGTGCCATGTGTAAACTACTGCTAAGTTGACAACTTTGAGAGGATAGCTTTCATTTTCCAAAATGCTGGTGTGTTTATGTAAAAAGTATCACACTCGCTGCTTTATGGTAAAATCTCAAGTGTGAAGATTGGTGAGAGGGTTCCTTTGCTCTTACTCTTTCCTGAAAGCCCACACATCTACATCAGCTCAGCTGTTCACCGGGTAAGGGATTAAACTGCAAATGAAGAAACCATTTTTAACCATATTTTGGTTTTAGAAGAGAGATTAATCATATTTTCTAATACATTTACATTTTCCATTGCTTGGCAATTAATTTTGTGAGATTGCCTTTTCTACAAGCCTGGAAATTAGTAATGGGATTCAAAGGAGGATAGGAAAAGAAGGGAAGGCATTAAAAGGTAATTAGAAGTTAGAAACCCCTGGGGCCAAAAGTTGGTTTGGTAATCACACTTGAAAAGGCCTAGTAGTTCAAGGGGCTTGCCCCTTCCCAGAGGAAGGAAGGAGGGGTCAAAGGATGAAGAAAGGGGTAGCAGGGGATGAGGCACTTGAAGAGAGAGTTGGTAAAGGGCAAAGTGTGTAGTGATCAGAAAGAACTGAGGTCTATTTTCTAGTGCCTCCTCATGAAGAGAAGAGGTACAGAAGAGGGAAGGTGGTAGGAAACCCAAATAAATGACACTTCCGTCATTCAGGCCTTATGAAATTTTAAGAAAAAGGGGACTTAGTCCTGTCAGTGATAGTGACATTTAGGAAAGAGCTCCCATCTGTATCGTGTAGGGTAGGCTCATAGAGACCCCAGGGCCAAATTACTATGACATATTACTCTTACCAGCAGCCTAAAGGACTCCCATTAGAACTTCAGACTGTTCACCCCTCTGCTCAGAAGACATTTTGACTGCTGTCCGGAAAACAGGAACAGCTGGGCTGTTAAAGTCAACAGGCTCCCACTTCCACACCGACCAGATTGTGTCATAATTGGAAATGGGAAATACGCCTTCACTGCTTAGACTTCCAAGGCTTCCAAGGTCTGCTTGCATTTCCTCCAAAACCAGAAAGGGCCAGTTCCAGCCTGGAGTAAGAACTCCAGCCTTACTGGGAGGAGAGGACAGGGTCTTTGTCATGTCCCTGGGAAAGGAAGGGACACTGAAGTCCTGTCTGAGGAAGGAGACAGAAGAGACTAAGGTCTTAACCATTTGAGTCTAGCACATGAAATGTCCTCACCAATCCCTTCCACATATCTATGAAAATCTTTGGTTTTTTTAGGGTTCAGCTCAAATTTTGCCTGATATCTACACAATGCACAGCACTCCCTCTGTTTTGTAATTCCCCTATTTGGGGTTAACTAGAAAGTTCTCTGGAGGTCTGGTGGTAAATGAAGATACTATTGGGAATGGGGATGATGGGTAGGGGGTTCATGGTGGTAAATGAAGATACTATTGGGAATGGGGATGATGGGTAGGGGGTTTAGAGCCAGCAGTACTTCCCTACCCCCTCTCACCATCTCTCTGTATATGGCACTCAGGCCCTCAGGGGAAGAAGGGGTCCTGCAGCCATTTAACATCTGTGGTGCTGTGGTGATGTTATCAACAGTTCTGAGCAGGCCTTGGCCAAGGTGTTGGACCTCCAGCCAGAACCCTGCTTGCTGAGCAGGGAGAAATGTTGAGGAGATCTATCCAGAAACTGTACTCTTCTATATAACAATTTAGCTGCCAACAAGAGTAGAAAGCATTAATATTTCATATTCGTTTTTATTCACAAGTCATACCACAAAATCCGTGTAACTGGCCAGGGCTCTCTACTCACATGGAGATCTGACCCTAGGCCAGTAGACAGAAGTTTTCATGCATTTTTTTTCATTACAAACCTTTTTCCCAGTGAAATCATACACAGAGCCCCAAGACAGAAAAGCAGTGAAACTGGGGAAGTGGGAGGGAGTGTCCAGAGCTGCTTCTACCTTGTACTTCTCCTTGGTCCTTTCTTCCCCATTTTTTCTCCCCATGCCCCCAACCCCAAACCCTAGGTCTCCTGGGTGAGGAATATTCTGAGAACTATGGCAGGGGAGCTCTGGGGCAGCTGTGGTGGAAGGAGGGAACAGGCAGGAGAGTTGAACAGCAAATTTGTGCTACACAAGGCCCCTGGAATTGAGATACTTTCTTTTTCAGAGGGTAAATAATGGGCCTTGGGACCTCAATGAAGCCTAACACAGGACCTGTCAACATTTCTAGTATTCATGGTCTTTAAAATATTCAAAAACCAAGAATTTGAAAGATCTTTGACTTTCCTCTTCAATTTTTTTTCTCTCCAAATGTCAACAAATACAGCTTTTGCTGAGTGAAGAGTCTGGTGGTGAAAAACAAAAGAAGTGAAAGGAAAGAGAAGGTGAGGGAAAAAAGAACACAAAGGATGAGGATTCTTAAAAGTGTCCCAAAGGAGAGACCCAGAATGCAGAGAAAATGGGGGGAGGGGGATGAGAGTTATAACTCTGCACTCGCTGATTAGTCAGTCTTCATTTTACAGATGAGGAGACTGAGGTCTCTGGAGTGAGTTAGGTTAGACCATAAAGTCGAGTTTTCTTCTTCGGTTAATTGAAATGGGAACTTGCACACCCTGCCGCTGTTTCTCACAGAGGGGAAGCATGCTTTTAGAGGACAGTTTCATTCTATATTTCATTCTCACAAATTTAAGGGAAAATTACATGAATTAATTCAAACAACAAGCATTTATTGAGCCCCTACTATGTGTCATTCACTACTGGGTAAAGAGACAAACGAAATACAGTCCCTCTGCTCAAGAAGCTCACCCTCCTGTGAGAGACAGTCAGTAATTACTGCAACACCACCTAATCAGCATCACACTGTGCTGTGTGTATGTTTCTGTGGGGGTGTCAGAGGTACCAGACACAGTTATGTGCCTCAGGGTGAATGAAAATGAGGGATTCTTTCTTTAAGTATTTTTAATAATTTTAAGATGGTGACAGCAGAGCCTTAAACTAAATGCAAGGACCTTCTGAACATGGGTTCTCTAGCCAAGTGACCAATTCTGGGTCAGCAACCACTTCATAGAGGTGCATCTGGGGTCAAATCTGGAAAAGCAAAGGAAATACCAGAAGATCAGAGAGGAAGAGAATTCTGGGAAAAGTGAAGGCATGCAGAAGTCCATGGTATCACTGAGAGACTAAAGTAGGTTCAGTGAGGCGGGAGTAACACGAAGCTGGCCCTAAAGCCTCAAGTAACAAGAAAGCAGGCCCCAAGCAGCAGTAAGTGTAGATGTAGTCGGTGGCTGTTTTCTGGGTAATTACAGTCGAGGCACGCACTAGTAATGTCCTATCCCTGTGTCTTCATGAGCCCCAGCCCAGGTTTTCTAGAGTCTACAGGAATCTAAAGCACTGTTATTCCCTGAGCTGAAAGAATAAGCTCCCATGGGGGCTGATGGAGGTCACATATGATCTTGGGGAAAAAATTCAGGGAAACATCTTCCCCACAGTCATCCTCCCTCCCACTCATAGACTGCCCTAGCCACTCATGGCTTGCCAGCTGTGCCCTACCTCTGCACTGAGATCACACACTACCCCTAATTTTGAAAGTCTCCCAGGAAGAGACAAACAGGGAGAGACTTCCTTCAACCTGGTTGTTAGAAGGCAGCAGTATTTTTATTAACCCTCCCAGCAAAATATATAGGTCATCTGTCTTAAAACTTGGTACAAATTTCCCATGAAAACCAGCTCAGATCAAGGAGCAAGATCCAGGGTATCACTGACAAGGCCCCAACAGCCCACTGCCCCCCCCTCCGCCCCCCACCATCCAGCTTTGTTGGCTCCAAGCAGTAGACAGTCATTGTGAGCCTGGAAGAGATGTCACATTACAATCATGGCCTAGAGGATTAAAAGTCCAACATAGAGCTTACTGAGGACCCACTGTGTGCCTAGAGTTTCTCCTCTCAACTCCCTTCTCAATTAAACCAGTAGCATTGCCCGATTTTTTGTGTTTATTGAGGTAACATTGGTTTAGAACACTGAGTTTATTTTCGGGCCATACGTTTGCACCTCTGTAAATGTAACTAAACTGCTGGTAGTGCCTTATATTCCAGGAAAGGTAAACCAAGTCAGTCAAGGGTGTATGGCAGTGTAAGGAGTATTCACTTACTCCCAGCTGTGCCTGGGTGGAGGGACACACTCTTTTCTACATTTCTGTATCACTGGAAATTAGAGCTGTCTCATATGATTGGTCCCCAACAACAGTAGTATAAGAAGAATCAACCAATGGGTCCACCTCTTTTATTCTTGGCTTTACTTACACTAGCTGCCAGGTGTAGGATGGAGATCACACACACACACACACACACTCTCTCTCCTCCTCTCTCTCTCCTTCTCTCTCTCCTCTCTCTCTCTTCCTCTCTCTCTCTTCTCTCTCTCTCTCACCAATCTCTTCCTTAATTAGTAAGACCTATTTCCCCTGCACAAAGATAAAGCACAGATGGAACCCACATCATATTTGAATATGCAAGCCTGTTGTCCAAACTGATTCTGGCTTGTTTACAGCTGGCATTGCTTCTGATTTGGCCTCCATCCATTCTGACTGGCAGATGCCTATGTCATATCTGTTGGCTAAATGTTTTTTATATCAATCTTGATTCTGGAGACAATGAGGCCCAGACAGGTTAAGTAATAAACCTACAGACTCTCTGCTGTTAAATGGTGGAGCAACATTCAGAACCAGCTCTAACTCTATAGCCCAACACTCAGCTCCATTGCCCCATGCACCATGAACCTCCCTGACAGGATGCTGATCAGATTTCCAGATAGGGAGACTTCTAGTAGCCTAACTGTTTGGTACCTTAGTTATGCTTCATAAGTAAAGAAATCTAGGAAATGGCAAATGGTGAATCCCACTTTTGCAAATCTCATACATTTAAGATGAGCCATCAAGTTAAGTGGATCAGTCAGACCTTTTTTTTTTGAGACTAGGTCTTGCTACTTTTGCCCATGGAACTGCAGACTCACGTTGCCCAGGGTACCACAGACTCAAGCAATCCTCAGCCTCAGCTTCCCGGGTAGCTGGGATTACAGGCGCACGCCATCATGCCCAGCTATATTTTTTTAGAACTAGATCTTGCTATGTGCCCCTGGCAGGACTCGAACTGTGAACCCTGGCCCCTGCCGTGACTTCCTAGGCTGCCGCTTACAGTCATGCACCACCATGGCCAGCCAGACCTTTGATTCTCTAACCTGGGTTACTGATTCCTAGAAATTGCCCGATAAGTCAACATGATTTCCACTTTCAGGCCTTTATTTCTATTACCCTATGTTTTAACATCCTCACCTTGTATGTTGAATTCTTGAACCCAATTCCAACACAAGTATGGGTAAGCTTCCTGTTGGGTGAATGTCCCATACTGTTCTTGACACTAGATGTTGGGTAACCATCCCATCCTTGTTGCCAGTTGTCATGGAACCAGCCCTTGTCCCCAACTGTAGGGGCAAACATCAGGTTCATCAATTTGTGTAGCTTCCTTTTTTGATTTCAGTAGTTATACAGATACACCAGGTAGGACAGGGCAGGCCAGGACAAGAGCCTACGTGAGGGTACCAGGATGCAGGTAAGCCCCCAACATCCCAGGGAGCTTTACTCTCTTTCTATAGACTCTTTTCATCCTCTCATGTTCTCTGATCCCCTTTATCCCCTCTCTCCTAGGCCCAGGTGTACACACACACATATACATACCCACTGGGCTTCACAAAAATGGGGAAGGTACAATATCACAGGTGCTGGTCACAGACTAATTGGAGGAAAAATCCTGACTAACTCACTTGCCCTGTACTTCCCCACACCGACAAGCAGTTCAGCATTGTGCCTGAAAGTTCAACTTGTTTCTGACACTATCTGCTCAGAGAGATCATCAGATTCCAGAGGTTAAGGGCCCAATCTCCCAACACTGCTTTGCCTCTGCCTTAGAGGTCAGATTCAATCCCAATGTAAGCTATAGGTACTTCTGGCTAACCAGTTCCAAATCAGACTCCCAGAACAGCCTTCTCAGGTTTGATTAATTTGTGGAGTAGCACCCAGAATTCAGAAAAACAGGTAACTCACTAGCTCACCAATTTAGTAGCAAGGATATTATTCAGGAACAATCAGAGGTATGGGGGAAAGGAAGAGTTTCCACACCTTCTCCAAATGCAGTCTGCCCTCCCAGGAAATCCTAAGACAGGACTAAAAGTTTCACCTTCTGTCTATGTTGACTTCCCTGATGCCTGTCCCTACCCCCTGTTTTCTCATTAACATTCCAAAACACTTTAAATACTACATTTAAGAAATTGTAGTGCTTTTGGATCTGTCAGGAATTGTGGATACAGACCAGATATGTATGTGAATTATATTTGGGGGGCACTTGAATGACCCAGACATATATTTCTTACAGATCACAATATCATAGCTTGTTAACAGGCATTCTTCATGATTTTAGGGCAACAGACTGGTTTAACTACTACTAGGATGAGACAATAAACTAAAACAGATGCAAACACCCAAGGTACAGATATCCTGGGAATTAATTCCAAGAAGAAGGAAGCAAGCAAGACATAGAGCAGAGAGCATTGCTGTAACAGTGGCCATAGGGAAAAGCAAGGGTAACACCTGGGGTTCCCACAGTTCCCAGCTCCCCTAATTCGCTAGGGCAGTGGGTCTCCAACTGAGGCTGTACCAACAGCAGAGGCATCACCTGGAGCCTTGTGAGAAATGCAAATACTCAGGCCCCCACCCCTGAACTACCAAATCAATGTTTCAACAAGCCTACTCTTTATTCAAATATACACTAAAATTTAAGGGCCATTGCACTGGAGGTAGGTAAAGATTCCAAGTGGAGAGAATCAATTCCTTTGATGGTGAAAAATTTGGACCTATAAACCTTTAAAAAGAAGCATGCCTTAATTGGAGGGGTTATAGGAAAAGTACTTTTTCTAAAAGGCTTACAGTCAACAAAGTGCGAATTATCCCAGCTCAGTCACTTCCTACCCTCATGCGATGTTTCTTAGAAAGATAATGTTTCTAAGAATTGGTTTCACCATCTGTAAAGTGGAAATAATCATAAAATCTAGTACAGCCCCTGACACACTGTGCTAAATAAAACTATTATTATACTGGTGCTTCATGTTAATCAGCAACTGAGCACAGCTGTCAATAACAGCCAGGTAGTACATTTCTCCCATGAGGTAGACCATATAATGAAGATTCATAGAAGGAATCTCCTCCTTCCTGGGGGGATGGGCAGCCCACCATCTACCCAAGCTGAAGAGCCAGAGTGGAGTTGGCTTGGGGTCTTCAATCTCTTGTGGCCTCTTCCTGAGAACAAAGGAATAGTGGGGATCTGATTGGTACAGTTAGGGAGCAATAGATACAAAGCCCAGAGTCCAGTCTTCAGAGACAAAATACCAGAAAAAGTTGTCTAACTCCTTTATTCTGACACTCCCTTAAGAAGCCATTTCTTTGAACTTCAGGTGCTGCACCAAAGGGCCATACAAAACTCAAATCAAGACTGTCCAGGGCAAATCGTTTGTCCTTATGGAACAGACCAAGTCTTTATAAGGTAAACAATATCCAGCTCACAACCTCCTGGGAAAAGGGGGAGGGGAAGAGAGATTTTCTCTCCTCCAAAACTTCTTGCCCACCTTCTCAGTCTTTTGTGATATAGATTAATTTAGGCTCTCTCTCCATGAATAAAAATCCTTCCTCTTGGAAAGAAAACTGGGCTGATAAAAGATTATTGTTGATGATCTAGTATCCTAGCACTACCACCCTCACAATGTATCTTCTTAATAAAATGAATGACAAATTATAAAACAGCCTGTAGGAAGACTACTTGGAAATGAAATGCTATTGTCATGATCATCACCATGTCACTTTGGGTTCTCCCTGGGAGGTGATATCGTCAAGTATCTAATAATCCTCATTTACTTAATATTCCAGGACTCTAAAGATCTCAAAATGATCCCTAATCTTGACTGTGGAGATGAATCACAGGTGCTATGGTAGTAGGGAAACTACAGGGACTATACCTGATAGGAGAAATCAATAATGTCCAAAAATTAACTATGATGTAAAAAATAAAACTTTTAATACCTAATTTTCACCCAGAACCTACTCTAAGTCCACACCACCATTGTTTATCCCATGTACATTTGTGCATATGGTCAATTGGAGAAATACCACTCTGTATTTTTCATTCCTCCTAATCTACTAGCCTATTTTGCCCACCAACCCTTTTCTCAGAGTCAAATTAATCCATGGTTTTAGGGCAATGCAGAGAGGAACAAAGAACAAGAAATCAAGTTTTCCAAGAAGGCTTTGACATTAAGTTCAACTTTTCAAATTCACAGAAAAGAAGTGATCTTCAGAGCCTGGGTTTTCCAGTAGACAAAGCAGGCACTTGAGAAAATGAAAATCTTTCTAAACTCCATGCAGTAGACTGAAAGGAAGGACTAAAGTTGGCACAGTTTACTGCTACTGGGGAGGGAGAGTGTCAAGGAAAATCAGAATGAGTCACATAGGGGTGTATCCTAAAGAGACACAGAAGGGCTCTTCCAGGACACCTGTCCAGTTTGTTGGCTGCCTTTTAGAATTCCAGGTAGAAAAGGCCCTGATCAAAGGAATATATCATCTTACCCACCCCCCCACACACACACACACAGAGTACACACATGTTTCAATCTTGGAAACATCTAGCAAGAACTAAGTCCAAACACACTTTGGTTGGGCAGTTGGTGTGGTCACTTGGGCAAGGAGGACAAACCATACTTTGCATCACTGACACCAGCTGCAGATACTCAGGCAACCAACATAGTGGAAGAGAGGAGATTGTCTCCAACCTGGGCAGGACCATCTACTCCACCCTAGAAATGAGCCAGAACAAAGGCAAGAGCACAAAGCATATAGGAAGCTTCCCACTCCTGTTGCCATGATGCCATGGTTTCTTGCCATTTGCAGGTGCCATCCCAGGTAGGACAGAACACTTGAGAAGGGAAGTGGTCCTGAGATGAAGTTTGAATTTTAAAATAGCTGAGTTGTAACTGTCTGAGTAATTAGTGAGACAAGATTACAAATCAAACCTGGATTTGACTAAGCTTTCTTTAGTTGTCAAGAATACCTTTCCACAATAGCAAAAAATGGTGACTAGTGATACTTAAACAAAAACAATGTCACATTTTGCACATCCAGCTTGTCACTAAGCTTCAGACATAGTACATGTTTTGGTTTGGAGCAACATTAAATAGATGAAGTCTCTAGTCCCCCTCCAGGTTATAGAGCAGAGGGAAGAGGTGGTTAAACAGGCAATTGCATGAGTAACTATAGGGCAACAGTTATACTCAGTGCTATGAGGGGAAAGTACAGGCAGAAAAGAGTGAAAGACCTGGCCCTAAATCATCAGTTCTGCCCACCCATTGTAATGCCCCAAATTCAGCATCCAAAGAGGAAATCTACTGATTATTTATTGCTTTCTCCCATAGCCTTATTTAAAGGCAAAGACCGCTGGGCGGAGTCATTCATAAACTTGCTAAGTTTCCATTTTGAGAGTTAAATAATTCTTATTCTGTTCAAAAGACTGAAAAGCAAGCATGCATAAAAGATTATGAAGGAAGCAGGAGGAGCAGTGAGAGCAGAGATGTAGACCCACAACAACTTGGCTGTTGATCTTGCCCAGGGTTGCTCTGCCTCCATGGCATTAGTGATATCAGGTGCAAATGGGGCCAAAGCTTCCAACCAACAAGCCAAAAGGGAAAAAAACAAAAATGAAAACAAAAATGCAACTTTTAAAATGCAGCTTCTGCCACCAAGATTCTTTCAGATTCTTACCACCTGAGTGTAGCAGTTGCCCACCTAATACAATTTAACAACAGGGTTTTATTAATAAGGAAAATTAACCAGGAAAAC
Source organism: Uropsilus gracilis (assembly GCA_004024945.1). Classification (NCBI taxonomy): domain Eukaryota; kingdom Metazoa; phylum Chordata; class Mammalia; order Eulipotyphla; family Talpidae; genus Uropsilus; species Uropsilus gracilis. The sequence continues at coordinate 11,536 of PVHY01024697.1, forward strand.
AGAAAGTCAAACAAAAAGTCCTTAATGCCACAAGTAGACAGTTACCCTACCCCAATTCCAAAGGTCCCAAAGACAAATGTCCGAGAAGGTATCCCCTTTGCCCTCCAAACCTGAGGCAGGCACTCTATAAAATCCAGCCTTTCTTTTCCATCTTCACCAGTTTTTTGCTTCTTCTCTCTCCAGTGTTCTAAGCAGCTCAGCTTCTCCAAGTTCTTCAAGCTCTCTTCCTTTACAAGCCCCACCTTTGATGACATCTGGCCCCATTCACCAGGCCTGCCCTCAGCAGCCCCTGGTCACCCCTGGCCTACCATTCTGTCATCAGATTCCATACCAGCTACTCCTCTGCTGGCCACTGTCCCACCATGGCTGCTCACTCTTCTAGGGGACACCTGAGATCCTCTTTATCTGCCATGCTCCTTTCTCCCCCTCTCTCTCTGTCTTATCTTTTTATCTCTTTTTTCTTGCTCCCCCACCCCTCCTGAAAACCAGTTAGGAAACAAAAGATTCTGGGTAAGTCACTTTACCTCTCTGACCTTTCACTTTCTTATTCACAAAATAAGGAAAACAAAGTTATTTCATGGGGGGTGTTATGAGATTAAAAGCAACACTGGGCAACAAGCTTTCCCTACTTACCAGCTACTGACCTGAGTTCAGAGAGGGGTGACAGGCAGCCACAGGCACCAAGGAAAGACTAGGGTGATCTGTGTTAGAGTCCCTCAGCACTGGGTTCTCACCCTGGACCTACACCATCAGAATCTGTAATTGAAACCCAGTGAAAAGAAAAAAGACTTTGACTTGAACTTTGAACACCTATGCCTGCTTCTCCCTAGGAAGCAGGCTCTAAATAGTTAATTAGCATCTTCACTGTTTACCTACTATTGGTATGCAAAAATCAGCTACCAGCTTCTCTCAGCTCTTCCTCTCTCAGACCTAAAAAAAGAAAAACTTAGAAACACAGTTTAAACTTTAGACAAGTTTTGCCTCAATTTACCCTCTTTTAGACTCCCGTGGGTTCTTTCCACCATCCCCAGCCTTCTCACCAAAATCCCAAGCCAAAGCAAGACTCTCAGAGTGCAGACTAATTATTACTAAACAAAGTGATTTCCTAATTACTATAAAAAGAAACATATATATGTAAAACTCTGATTACTTTAACATTGTCCAAAACCTTTCTCTACATTGTCTAGTGTCTTTTCCCCAGATTGTCTAAAAATCCTCAGTATCTCAGTCCTCATCATCTCACCAACATCAGTCAGAGTTTAGCTCCACATGTTCAAAGACATCTTCCTTTGGTGTGCTGCAACTCTTCAATGCCGTCTACTCCTTGTCTTCCTCCAGGTAGTAGAAAGAAGCTCCATAGTACCGGAACCAGCAAAGTTCACTTTTCTTTTCCTGACTTTTGCATGGCCTTTTTTTAGATACAAGTCAAAATCAGCAAAACAAACTCCAACACGAGTTTAAATCTGCAAACTCCTTAACTTTCTTTAACACACATGCTCCTAGTCTGGGTCAGTCAAAGGTTGCAGGCCCCAGGCCTTAGCCACATGGCCAAGCTCACATAACTCACATCTTCACCCCACAAAATGACAAAAACCAAACCTAAATCTCAATCCCCTTCATTGTTCTAACCCTCTTTATATATTCTCCTTTCTGTTTTCCCGCTTTTCAGGAACAGCTCCTAAATTATTACATTACAAAAAAAAACCACAAAACTTTTACTTCTTCCTCCCCCTTGTATCTTTTGGAAAGGAAATTTTAATTAAGGCCATTTTCACATTTTAGCATATCTTTCTTAAAATCTGCAATCTTAAACAAGAGACAATGACACCTACCCTGGCGGGTAGGTGCCCCCTATCATGATGTCAGTGATTTAACAGTTTCCAGATGACTTTCATGCACACTCAAGTTTGAGAAACACTCAAGTTTGAGAAGCACAGGTATGTGTGAAGACAGCATGAGGAAGAGTATAGGAGTGAGCTCTTGCTTTAAGTGTTAGGTGAGTTCTTTCTTCTTCAAGGCAGTGATACCTGTCTTATAAGAGTGATGAAAACAACCAATAATAGGTCTCAAATAGGCCTTTGTAATAAAAGAGCATGATTATTCTCCTTGCTTTTGTATTTAAGGCCCTTTGAAGGGAAAGTCCTTGACTTTCCTTCCCTACCCCTGGCAAAACCTCCTGCTGCTCTTAGAGAATTGCAAGAACGTTGACCCAGAATTCCCTGCGTGTTCTCTTGGAAAACCAAGCTAACTCTGACAGCTAAAACTACCACACACTGTGTACCGGATCCCACTGCTCAGGCCCCACAGCTGTTCCCAGTTCTGGACTGCACAGTGGGGGCTCCTCTCTGTGCCTTACGAGTTTTCTACCGACAGGGCATGGTTTTCTGGGGACCTCAGGATTTGAGTCAGACCCAGTGAATGAGTGGAAACTATAGAGTCAGGATTTGTGCCTGTAAGAGTGAACTCAGCAGCTGTCAAGAGTTGTCCAAATGTGGCAAGAACTTTCCTGACCCGTGAGGCGTGAGCTCCCAACCCAGGAGATGGGTGCTCAAAGACCTGTGACGTTCTGCCCAAGGCTTTTTTACAATTTCCTTTCCCAGGTCACTCTCCAAGTCCCACTGTGTTTGATCAAACACTGAGACGCCATCTTCAAATCATCCCTGAAATTCTTCTTTTGTCGCTTGCACTTCAAGCCATGGGGACAACTGGTGGCAAGGCACATCCTGGTGCAGCAATCCTGAGGCAAATTTTGGAGCAGGGTGAGAGTGGCACAAGGGGACAAGAAAACAAGTTGGGGGACCAGATGTGGTAGGTGAAAGGATGGCAAGGAAGGAGGGAACAGGAGTTAGGGATAGGAGAAAATAGCGGGGAAATATGAAAGAATGGTGGCAAGGAAAGAGAGAAACTGGAGTCAAGCCAGGTAGAATTAAGGAGAGCTTATTGCCGTGAGCTCCCGGACGAGGTCCACTAATCCATGATGGGGGATTACTGAAGTTGCGCCAACAGGGAGTTGGTGTCTGCTTTTGCAGGGGCAGGAACATGGGGGTGAGTTTTGCTAGTGTGACAGGCAAGGTTGCAGGCAAGGTTGCTCATTGGGTGGGGTGGGAGAGGCTGAAGACAGTCTTAACTGTGGCTGGTAAAAGAAAGACAAGAGCCGCAGGCCAAAGCTAATCACTGGAGAAGTTCGGATTTTATTGAGTTTGGAGCATATTGAGTTTGGGCCGAGATGGGAGTGTCTTGTGCAGATGTGGCTATGGCTGATTGGGTGAGGTGTTGGCACAGGGGGTAGAAACAGGGGTGAATACCGGAAAAGGAGACCTGTGGGTGCCATGCTGTCCCTGCAGGGGACAAAGGAGGACAAAGGAGGCCGGTGATGGGCACCATGTTGTCCCTGCTGGGGGACAGCAACCTTATAGCTGGAAGGTAAGACTTGGGTTGGGTGGTGTCCATAATCCTCTTAATTCTGTCTATTCCATCTGACCTTTCAGTAGGGATGGCTTTGTGAGCTGGTGAAAGGTTATAGTTTTTTTCTTTCTCCAAGACCGCACTTAAACAGGCCTGAAGATTGCCAACATCATCAAAATTTCTTTGTTGAACACCTACTATCTGCTATAAAACACCTTCAGTTCTACTTGCTTGCTTTCTTCACTCAGCATGATCTGAGGCCTCTTGTTTGACAGCTGATGGATTTACCTTGTAATCTACCAGCTGAATACAAACACAAAATCATCGTTCTCCCTTTTTCTGTCTATTCCATATAAGGAAACCTGGGTTTCTAATTGTACATGAGTCCAAAATTCACTGGAGAGCAGCAAACCCAATCTGAGTGGGAAGCCAATGTCACTCCATGGCTAAGACACTGGTCCTGGAGTTCAGATGCCTGGGTTCCAATGCAGGTTCCTTCTCGCTTGCAGCTGTGTGACCCTGACCAAATCCCTTATCTCTCTAAGCCTGTTTTGCAGTATGTCAAATGAGGATCCTGAGTCCCCACTTTCTGATCTGGTAAATATGGACTGACCCTTGAAAAGTAAAGAACTTAAAACAAAGACTGACAAGTACTAAGCTGAAATTTTATTTGCCCAGACTTTGACTTTTTGCATTTACAAAACTTGCAATGCAGGTGTTAATGTTTGTTCAACAGGAAACAAATATTTGTTGAGTATCTACTATGTAGCAGCCACTCTGCAAGGCACCTTAATGGACAGAGCTTAGAGCTAGACATCAAAGCTGGCGTAAGATCTGCATCAGGTCTCAGTGTTGCTACACTCTGGGTGACAGAGCCATCATCTCTGGACCCTTGGGTTTCCTTCCTTCTGAGGCACCCGCTGGATCACATGACTTCCTAGAACCCATCTAGTTCGGGCCTGTACTATTAGGCTGCCCCAGGTAGGATAGGAGTGACAGCCTGCCGTCATCTCCAAATGGGGATGGCCCCTCTGGTCATTCCCACTCACCATATCCCAGTGCACACATGCTCACCCTGGAGAGAAGTGGCCCTGATCACTGTCTTGTGCTTGCCATAAAATATTGATCAGGGAATTTAAAATTTCGAAATGATTTAGGAGCCCCAAGATGAGGACGTAATGTGCTGTGCCCAGCTGCGTTATGAGCCATCTATCTCCTGTCAGCAAGCAGCAAGAAAGTGACAGAATCAATACAAACGTGCTGGAGACAGGCTTAACTCATTTCTTTCCCCCTGGGGGCTATAGCTACAGTGGGCAGCCCCTAGAGACCAGTGTAAACTGGGCCCGGACACTCCTTGCCAGACACAGGAGAGAGGGAGCCAGGGATCTAGGTGCTGCCTGTTTTCACTCCCTTCATTGAGAGATGCATCAGGAAAATGAACAGATCTGGACTTTCCCTTCTCCTCCTTTCTAAGGGTTTCTAAATAGGACCTTCTGGGTTTTTTTTTTTTTTAATAAAAAATAATAATAGCTGCCTCATCTGTACCATGAATCTTACAAGAATTATTCTTACATAACTTCAAAGAGCCTTGATTCCCTGTCTGTGGTAGGAAGTAAATAGTAATGCCTGATGTAGGTAATATGAATGTACACCTGAAGTGGTTAAAGTGGCAAATTTCAAGTTATGTACATTTTATAATAAAATAGCTGAAGTACACAAGGTACTTAGCATAGTGCTTCAACATTCCTCCACAATGGCAGCTGCTAAGTCTCAAAGCAAAGAGTAAGGCACAATGCATCCAAGGTAACTAGCAGGGCTGGTATTTGAACCCAGTGCTGCCTGATGCTGAGAGGAGAGCACTGTCCCCTTGAGTTAGGCTGTGTCACAGAAGAAAGAGCAAAAGGGCCTCGGGAAGGTCCAGGCCCTGGCTTGCCAGGTTCACTCATCTCCTGCCCACTTCCCAGGGACAAGGTCTGCATTACTCAGTGAGGTGAATAAATCTGTCACTTCCAGGAAATAGGCTTTGCTCCTTTCTGCCTCACACATGGTTTCGTGCACCTGAAGCATTTATTCAGCACGCTGAGAGGCTTGAGTAGGAATTTAATTTTTCTAGCTAAACAATGATGTGTGCAGCCAGCAAATAGAAGTACTTGTTTAATCTTGCCCTGGCCCGCCTACTCAGCTTAAGGCGGCTGGCCAGCCCCAGGAGCAACGTGACAGCTCAGGAGTTAGGATTCTAAGAAGCTCATCTATAAAGGGTCTACTTACTATATCAAGGAAAAGTCCACCAGTAGGCCTTTCTAACTCAGGTTTTTTTCATGATAAATTCATCTTCCTCAGGGTATATGCACTAAAGCTGCTTTTACCCAAGGTTGCATTGAGTTCCTCACAGTAAAGGATATGGATCTGCTCTTTATTCCCACTCCAGTCTCAAATCCTGGAATCTCATGGAGGCTTTTTCCTGACCATTAACTTTTATTCAACCCCTTCCTGCCGTTTGTCATTTTTTTCCCTCCACTGTTCACATTGATTCATTCAAAAAGCATTGTTAAGTACCTGCTGCACGCTAGACATTGTAGTCCATCTGGAGAGATGATTCAGATAGTCTTTGCCCTTGTAACACTCAGAAAAGAGAAACATAAAACCAAAGGAGGTCAACACCTTTTTAAAGGGGTGCGATCCAGGGGGGTCTGGCAGTGGCAGAGGCAGTTAATTCTCCTGGAGGGGTAAGGAGTAACGCTGAAATGTGACTTTTGAAATGTGTCTTCATTTTAAAAAGTGGCCCTCATATGTATTCAGAACAAGGTAAACCCCAGGGAAAGGGAGGTTCCAGGTTCCCTGTCCCACTCTAAGGAAGGGTGGAGCTGTGCAGGGGGGAGGAGACTGAGCAAGAAGACCAGGGGAAGGAAGGGAAGACGTATATCCAGGAGGAGACCTGAGGAAACACATGGAGCAGAGACAGGTGAGAAGCTTCTCAGCCTGGGACTTTTACCAGGCATTTGGGGGACTTGGAAGTAGACACTTCAAGGAGACCTGAGTGCGAGACTCATGGGAAGGCTGACCAAGGCAGCTTTTATCTTGATTTTGTTTTTGTTCTTTCCCTCTTAGACTTGTCTGGGTCCTTCTGTCCATCTCCTATATAAGACCCACCAGAAGGTGACACAGACTTGAAGCAAGCTTTTGGGCTTCAGCCTCCCTGCTTTGGACCAACCCTGTTTGGCTGGGCATTTAGCCATGAGAGGATAACTTTGGGTGTTTCACAGGAACATTCTATCCTTTCTCTTCTCTTTATTGCATACTACTTATATTTGTTTTTTGGTTTGTTTGTTTGTTTGTTTTGAGACTAGGTCTCACAATTTTTGCCTGTGGAACCGCAGGCTCTCGTTGCCAGGGTACCACAGACTCAAGCAATCCCCAACCTCAGCTTCCCAGGTAGCTGGGATTACAGGCATGTGCCACCACGCCCAGCTATTTTTTTGGAACTACGTCTCGCTACGGGCCCCAGGCGGGACTCAAACCGCGATCCCTAGCCCCGGCCACTTCATAGGCTGAAGCTTACAGGCACGAGCCACCGTGCCCGGCTGCATACTACTTATATTAAAGTTCATTTCCCTTGAAGGATTTTACCCTAGAGTATGTTTTGTTTTGATGCAGCAGATGGCAGAAGTCATTTAAAGTGGGCAGATTTGGGGGTCCTGGGTACCCCTCCCCTTGTCCTGTAAAAGCGAAGCATTCCAGAGATACAACTGGGCAGAGGCATGGAACTGTAGAACAGGATGACTGATTACAGAATTGAATGCAGTTGGGCAAAGTTAGGACACTGGTTGTGATAGGGTGTGCTACCCACCCCACCGCACCCCATTGTCTCCTGTTTAAGATTGCAGATTTCAAGGACAGATGCTAAAATGTGAGAATGACCTTAGCTGGAATTTCCCTTCAGGGAGATGCAGGAGGGAGGAAGATAAACAGGTTTCCTGGAAGGTGGGAAATCAGGATATATAAAGGGTGTGCAAACAAAGAGAAAGGATTTGGATTTCAATATGGAGATAGGATAGAGAGAGAGATTCAATGGAGGAGAGATGAGAATCGGCCATCTTGTAGAGTAAAGATGTGAATCATGTGGACTTGGCCAAAGTCCACTGGGGGCCTGCAACCCTTGGCTGGCCTGAGCTAGCCACATGTGTGCTAAAGGCAGTTAAGGAGTTTGCAGATTTGAACTTCATATTAGAGTTTGTTTTGCTGAGTTTGACTTGTGTCTGGAAGAGGCCATGCAAAAGTTAGGCCTGAAAAGAAAGTGAATTTGGCTGGGTCCAGTACCATGAAGTTCCTGTACCTGAAGACGACAAGGAGAAGGCAACGTGGAAGACAAGGAGGAGCACGCCAAAGGAG
>PVHY01024698.1:0-19303 GCA_004024945.1 Uropsilus gracilis
AAAAAAAAAAAAAAAAAGTCTGGTATCTTGGTTCTAGGCATTAAGTTGCCTAAGAGTTATAGACCCTTATTTCAAAGATGGTAATACTCAGGTACAGTTAAAGTGAACTTATACTATATTAGTAATTAGAGTGACAGTACACACACAAAAAAGATGCCTTACAGCCTATTGGTATAAAACCAATAGCTATCCATCTCTCTATATGTTGTGAAGTATACTGATACGTAATAGCCTTGTATTCAATAAACTGTATGTAATTATGTTTCATCTAAGTATGGTACATTGGTTGTAAAACTAATTGATTGTCATCTTGATATCTGTTTAATGATTCAAAAGAAGCATTAAAAAGTAGACTAGAGTGTGTCATACATGTAAGGTTACATGTGGCTTGAGAAAGTTCACTTTAGCAGAGTATGTGTAGATGTATTTGATGGGGGAGAGGGAGGGAGGAGAAAAGGAAGGAAGATGGGGAAAGGGAGGTAGCCAGTCTTCAAAATACCTCCACCCTTGTCTCCAGGTATCTATCATGTATGTGCTTCCCCCTAAACTCAGTCATGCTGGCTTGTGTCATCAACAGCATATTGCGAAAGAAGGGTGAAGAGTTCCTGAGACTGAGTCTTACAGGACTGTGCAGGGACTATTTGGCTTTGGGTTGTTCTGTCAGATATCTGGTGACTCCTCAGACTGTGTATGGAGAAACCCATGTAAGACCAAATGAAGTTTACTATCAAAAGCCAGCGCCAACTTGCCTGCCTCGTGCTTGGGCATCTTGGAAGTCACTCCTCTAGCCTTTCAGCCTTTAGATGGCCACGGCCCTTACCCACATCTGAACTAAAATCTTGTTGGATTCCAGAAGCAAGACACATCTGAGCTGTTCCTAAATTTCTAAACCACAAAAACTGTGAGATAATAAGTGCTCTTATTTTTAAACTACTTAGTTTTGACAAGTTATGTGACGAGTAAATATCTAGTCATGCTTAGGGACACACATATATGTATAAAATGAACTTTTAAATTTGTTGTGATGTAAAATGTATTATTGTTTACTGTGGTAAAAAAAAAGTTAAAAAATATTCATGTGGAGGAACTGGAAATCTCCTTGCTGGTGGGAATGCAAAATGGTACAGCCACATTGGAACATCATTTGGCAGCTTCTTACAAAATAAAACATACTCTTAAACTCATATTCCAGCTATTGTACTTCTTGACATTTACCCAAAGGAATTGAAAACTATGTCCACAGAAGAAAAAAAAAGAAAACAAAACTGGATATAGGTATCTATAGCAACTTTATTTGTAATTGCCCAAGCTGAAAGTAACCAGGATTTCTTCAGTAGGTGAGTGGATAACTACATTGTGGTACATTCATACATTCAGAAAGGGTAATATTATTTGATGCTAGAGGAAATATGAGATTAAGTCATGAAAAGACATGAGGGAAACCAGTGTGTGTCACAGAGTAAACATTACCAATCTGAAAAGTCTACATACTGCATGATGCCAACATTCTGGAACAGGCAAAACTGTATAGAACACCATAAAGGTATTGGTAGTTGATGCAATTTTGTGGGGAGGGAGAAATGAGTAGTTGGAACATGAAGGATTTTGAGTCATGAAACTATTCACATGCTGTTTTAATGGTGGATACATGTCATTAAACATTTATCCAGACTCATCGAATGTCTAACACAAAGAGAGAGCCCCTAAGATTGGACTTTGGTGATGATGATGGATCAATGTAGGCTCATCAATTTAATGATGGACCACTCTGGTGGTAGAGGCTGACACTGGGGTAGGCGAGTCTTGTGTAGGCTATGTCATCTACGGAAAATCCCTGTGCTTCCTCTGCCTCTTCCAGCCTTGCTATAAACTTTCACTTGGTTTAATAAAATAAAATCCATTTAAAAATTGTCTGCTTACAGTAGGAATGAGAAGGGAAAAGAAAGAGAAACTTAGCAAGAGCTATACTGTGTTGGGACTGGGTAAAATGAAGATACTTATCAGAGGTTATAAGTTTTACCTTTAAACTAAGTTAACTTTCTTCAATAACATTTTGGCATCCATATTATGAATCACTGCTGCTGTGACCTTTTATAACCTAGAGGTTTTTATCACTACCTTGACTTCTTATATAGCTACTGCTTGAATTATTATTATACTTCGGTTAGGTTCTTTCATAGAAAGGAAGTCACTATTAAAGACCATATTTTAGACAGCTAGACATTCTTTTAAATAATATTGGACAATCAAGTTGCATCATTTTATAATATTTAACAATCAGTGGAGTTTGGCAATGTTCATAACTCATTTTCTAAAAATTTTTTTCATTAAATTTTGCGTGCTTTATTTTATACTAATTGTATTTCAACATTTAAAATCTAGGTTCCTTCTAGGAGTCACATAAGCAATTCCTGAAAACAACAAACCTGGAATCAGCAAAGTCCTTATCTTACTATGAATCTGAAGTTTCTTTTTGGATTGCTATGTTCTCTGCTGGGGCAGCTTGTGAAGCTATTTAATGAATTATATTCAGGTCTAATATTTTTGTGAGAGTACAGATACACAGAATTTATACAGAAGGTCCTGCTAGTAGAACTATTCTCTACAACAGCCAGTTGTAGGATAATAGCTTTCAAAGACCACTGGAAGAAGTTCATAGGTAGGTGGAAGTATGAGAGAATGGGAATTAAAGACAGGCATTGAGTTAAGCTCAGGTGTTACAACTCCATTGTTGAGTCAGGAAATATCTATTTGAGTCATATTTTTTTAACCAAACACCCTCTCTTACCTGAAGAATCATTCTTTTTTTGCTAGTCAGTGCCCAGTTTCACACTGCTTCCAAATGTTAACATTATTGACATATCACCTAGGGTCTTTTTGATGTTTAGAAATCAATAGTACCTATCTGAGTATGCCTAGGTGAGAATACACTGCTAAGTCAGCTTGTATGTCTACCATTGCCTTAGGCAGACATCAGTGGACCAGTTCTGATACTAGCTATTGTCTGGGTTCCAGTGCTTCACATTTTTTCCCCCTGGAATGGAGAACTGTCAGTATTGTTTAACAGAGTAATCCTTAAGCCTGGCTGTGTATGAGGAACACAAAATGTCGACAAATAATTCCATGCCTAGAAACTCTTATATCATTTAATATTTCATTTTGTATCACCTCTGTTTAAAAAACAACAAAACAAACAAACAAAAAAGATACCACCTGGGTGATTTTCGTGTATGATCAAGTTTGAGAAATATCTGTCAAGGATAAGTTTTCTGGTAGATTTGAAAATATGTTCCTCAGATAATATAACACAGAGTTCTTTCTAAATAAGCTATTTATCTACGTATCTCCACATCCTTGCTGACCTACTGCATAGAGGATGAAGTTCAAGCTCAAGTTCTTACTCCTCTCCAGCCTTACAGCCTGATTGTTCCTTTTGATTCATACATCAGTAATACCAAGCTGATATTAGAAGGCAGTCAAGTTCCTGAGCTGTTCCTCATCTAAAATATGCAATTATTTTTTTTGTATACTCTCATTGATTGTTGTCATAGAATAGATCCCTCCTAGTCACTTTCAGATGTCCCTTTTTTAGAGAACTTTCCATGATGCTTCATGTAACACACCTTCCTTCAGAAACTTTAAAACTCATGCAGTTTTAGAGTTCATATATCTTTTTTTGTATTTGTTCATTTCTGTGACTGTCTTAGGCTGTGATTCCATGAAGGGAGGAAGACAAAGTCCCTTGTCTGTATCCACTGTAGGTGAGCACACACATACATTAAGTATTTTTGAAGTGAACTCCATGGCCTCTTTCACACATTCATTGTAAAGGGAGGCAGTTACTATTTAAGAGGTAGGTGTTTCCTGCTCCCCTATTCACAACTTTTTGTGTGTCACAAACTGAGCCCATTGCAAAAATCCAAGGCATATTTTTTTTATTTCTAACTTATTCATATTCTCTTCATCCACTTCAAAGGTAAGACACTTATAATAAGCATGACACTCAGGACAGAGGCAGAACAAAAACAGTGTTTTTAGTGAGGGACTCCTCATTAAGAGGAAGACTATTCCAAAGTATGCTTAATGACACTTAAAGATTTCAAGTTTTGCTTTCTATAACAACACTTCATTCTGGTCAAAGGTACCCATTTCACCCAACTACATACACAAAACAATAATAGTAAACACAACAACAAAAACAAAAAGATACATCCTTTGCTATTTTTAAGCACCCCCAAAGAACAAAAATTCCTCTAATTGATGCTTACTACAATAGTTTCCAATTTTAATGAATTAACAAGTCTGTAATTATTTTTGCTTTATCTGAATAAAATACTGCATAAATGCCCCCAAAAATTGAAGTCCTAATAAAGCATTAACTAGTTTAAATGAAACTATTTATGATCTGACTTTTTAAAATTTTTTTTATCTCAGTGAACCATACTAGATTGTGGTTACGAACATTCTGTTATCTATGTTGTTCTTCATGCTTTTATCTTTCCCACTCTGTATATTTTCTTCCTTCTTCTATTCTTCCCTTTCTTGCTTTTAACTCTCATTCTCCTATTCTTTAATTTCAAAGACATCCCAACATTTTTTAACTTATTTATTCCTTGTGCCTGCTTAATATTCTCCCTGTGCTAAACCCTAGTAAATCTCAGATAAATAAGTCACAGCCTCTTCCCTCAAAGCAGGCTGAGTTTCATGAGGCAGAGAGGCAGCAAACAAACACATACCTCGTGTATTAGCTGTTAAATTGGATGCATTGTCAGGTACTGCAAAAACATAGCAAAGTCAATGAAATTCCTTATAAAGTGCAAGATACCTTTAAAAGGTCAAAGTCAAGTCATTTTGAGCTACAACATGGATGAGCTTCCTGCTAAGCACATATATAGGATTCACATATAATCTTTAGACTTAAGTTAGGCAAGGCAATGATTACAATCAACTCCATTTACTTAGAAACTAAAATTCAAAAAAAAAAAGTTGTGTGACTTTGCAGGGCCACATATCTGACAGGGAAAATCTTATCTCAAATAGCATTCTAAGCAGTATTGTATGCATCTTTGAAGTCCTACATGCTGTTTGGTGCTACTTGGTAATGCTGGGGATAGCTGATGAAGGTGTAAATTATAAGCTAAATTTATGGGGTGTTAAATCTTTACTACAGTGTGTTCTAGTTCTTTATGCAATTAACTCATTAATGTCCACATGAGGCTGGCCCTGTTATCTGTTTGTGAGACACATAAGCTGGGCCAGAAGTGTATGAGTTGGTATTACACTTTGTAGACAGACTGGACATTGAACTTGACTGTTCCTGATTGAGCAACCATGAGAAACAGACAGCCAGCTACAGATCAAGTCATGTGGGGATCCAGGTGTAACTGTGTCCCACTAATGTTGGACAGTATGAGTCAAAATCTCTCTGGAGACAAGCTCCCCTTTTCCCTTCCTCCTGGCCTGTTGAGATGCAAAGGCTTGTTGCATGGCCTTGATTCAGTGCATAATTTCAATCCTGTCTTTCCTCTTGTTGTTGATATTGGGCAGGTTCCATAAACTTTGGAGCCTCTAGTTATACCTTTTACTTAACGTTGATAGTCATAATTAGTGCCAGTAAATTACATGGAAGTCAATTAAGCAGTCTGTTCCAATGTGCCTAACATGTACCAAATGCTCACGAAATTCTTTTTTTCTTCCCACCATGCATCATCTGTCTCATATGCACCATTCATGGGAAAGTAAGGTGCAATTGAAAAAAAAAATTCATACTGGAATAAGGTACTGCTTGGCAAACTTCTAAATCTCTGAAATACCCCTTAAATTCCTGACCATGATGATATGATTCTTCAACCAAATTCAAGATTCAACATCTTTATGTCTCTAAGAGCTATGTCCTATGTCTAGACTTTGTGCTACTCCACCATATCCAACGCCCCCAATCCTCTGCCTCCTACCTTCATCTCCCACCCCCCTACTGCTAAAGCGTTTAGTGATACTGTGTCATTGTGAGCATGAATCTTGTAACTCACAGTCACCCCTGAGCATATGCCTTCACTCCATCATATTAGACTCTAAAGAAAGCTTCTCTCTCTCTTGCTCTCCATCCCACCTATCTTTAAAGGAAAAGGAACTAGAGTCCCAAGCAGGGGGTGGGGGGGATAGGGTGATAGAGAGAGTGTCATAGCTAACTTAAATGAACTAGAGCATCAGTCAGTCAGCAACTTAATTTCCTGTGAAGGGTAATATTTCGGTATAAGAGACAACTGCGGTGGATCCAGTGCTGTCTTTGCTGTATACCTTTATTTCTATCTTTCCACTTCTGAGCTACGCTTTATTCCTTTCGGCAGTGTGTCTTGTGATATGTCCTTAAATGGCACCAGGGCTCTCTCCTAGGTGCCTGTGGTAGCCCAGCACTGCCATGGGAGCCAGCAAACTGAGGAGCAAAGGAGTGTAATGAGGCCTTACATAACACTGCAGTATTTGCTGTTCCCCACAGTTCTGTTCCTTGCTAAGACAGTGTAGGGAGCAATTACCACTACCCACAGATAGTCTGACTGCCTTAATCATTCTTGGAAGAAACAATTTCAGCATGCTCATTAGAGCCAGAAGAGTTCCCTTTTTCCAAAGGGATTTCTGAAATGGGAACACTGAAGCAGAATTTGACAGAGGCAGAGAGGCAGGAGGAGTTCAGAAGGATGCCAAAGCAAGGGAAAGATTGTTTTGATTGTATCTTGAGAATGAAAGGAGTGGCCTTGTGATCCAGATTTTCATAAATGTGACAGAGATATCCCCTTGACTATGCTAAAACTGATTAACATTTCTGCCTATGCGTGAAACCAAATGATAAAATTAATAGCCTGGCACTTGGAATGGCCAGCAAAGACAGACTGGTCTATTGTGGTTGTCTCTTGGGATGCATAGGGGAAAGGGAATGTCCTACTCCTGTCCAGGCCAGTGCCGGAGACCCAGACTCAAAATGCAAACAGCGAAATAAAAAGGGAATGACTCCTTGTCTTATAGGAAGGCAAGTTACAGGTACAGTGTATTGTTACTACTTTTTTTTTCTCAGACTCAGATAACCCTGAGGTACCTTAGGGAAATGGCTCTCTCTCTGTGTGTCCACCTAGAAAGTATACTCACTAAAAATATCATATATGATATGTATTTCTGCAACACTATAATATTCATGCCAAATCACCAAAGACAATGTCTTATAGTTTCTATTGCTATGGAAAATATTTTTTCTATTTTAACTATAACAAATGGAAAAGAACAATATCTGTATGCTTCTATTTTCTATACTGATCATATGTATTTTTAATCTGATTTCCAAACCACACATTAAAATATATATTTTTCTTTATTCAAAACAAAACAAACAAACAAAAAGAATGTGGACTCACTAAAAATAGCATAACCTCGGGGAGGAGGACCCTTCTTCTTGACTCAGTTCTCTTCACTGTCCTGCATACATGCTGGAATTCCCATGGAGTTTCTGTCAGGGAGAGAAGGTAATGCAACCTTCTTCCATGTGGAAGTTATACATAACATAACACAGAGTGCAGGATTCAGTGAATTTGGTGCCAAAAGTTTTAGTTTTTGGATCTTTCCTTTCTTCTTTGAGGAAAGGGGATCAAGTTTGCTCCCTGAGGCTCATGAGCTTATCTTGGGAGCAAGACTTCCAATGGAGGATAAAGGAACATTGCCATCAATGGTGGATGGAGTTGGGGTATTTAATCTACATGCAAAGAGTGTTTCTGATTATATAGTGAAGCACTGGTTGACAGTGATTGTTTCTTTATATAAAGTGACATTTTAGAGTTTGAAGAGATTTTAAAGGGGACGGAAAATGCAAAGGGAAGAAAAAGGAAATGGCATTTATTGAGCACATGCTAGCTATGTGTTAGCACTCTGGTAAACTTTCTAGATACTTCTGGTAAATTTCTCACAAAAGCCAGAATTCTACTTACTCTCACCAAATCTGTAAAATTTTGCTCTGGCTCCCAGTGACAACTAAAGAATAAAAAGATGTATGAGTGGCAGGCATGGTGGCGCATGCCTGTAGGTGACAGCCTAGGAAACCACGGCTGGGGCCAGAGATCATGTTTTGAGTCCTGCTGGGGGCACGTAGCAAGACCTAGTCCCCCAAAAAATAGCTGGGCGTGGTGGTGCACACCTGTAATCCCAGCTACCTGGGAAGCTGAGGCTGGGGATTGCTTGAGTCTGTGGTACCCCAGGCAACGTGAGCCTGTGGTTCCCCGGGCAAAAATAGCAAAACCTAGTCTCAAAAAAAAAAAAAAGGTGGATAAAGTTAAGTAATTGGGTTCTACCACAGAATTACATGGAAGCTTAACCTGGGGCGTTAACTTAGCACAGCCTCGTCACTGAAAACTGAGTCAAGAGTGAAAATGAGTTGCCACAGTGAAGGGGAAAGGCCAGGTGGAGGCAAAACTAACTAGAGCTCAATAGCTGTTCTTTCAACTCACTGTCTCCATGGGACTGTTCAGGGCTGAGAAAAACTGAGTTTGAAAACATGGAATAAATAAGAAAGAAAAAGGTTGAGAAAATTGTATTTGCCACAAACAATATGTAGGGTTATGACTCTTTTTGTTTCTTCCTATTCTTGGTGACCCAATCTAAACTGAAGGACTTCAGTAATTTTCAGTCATCCATATAATATCCCTGGTAATGTTGTTATGGAGTTTTTATTTTCCACATGCATTGCCTCTATCATCAGCTGAGTATTATAAGGTTTTATACACTATTTGACATGAAATTTTGCTCTTGATGAAATGATGCTATTTTAGAGTCTCTTGAAATCTTGCAAGGTTAGAAACAGATTTATTATGCCTTAGCTCCTCAGTTTACTGGAAGAAATCTGCATGAATACATTGTTACTTTGCTCTTATGACTGGTATTTCTTTAGATGTGTAGAAATCAAAAGGTAATGTTTTTTGTTTTGTTATTTTTTTTGTCCATGTTTTAACATATGGGAGAACATACATTCAAAAACTTGATTCAGGAGGAGAATGATTTTTAAATTATTACCCATTGATCAATCAGTTCATTGAGGTGACTGGTTACATTTGCTTTGTGAACAACTCAAATCATATAACATCTTGTTTTCTCTTTATGTTTAATATTAGGGAAGTCTGAGATCAATTTGTAGCACTTCCCTTAGGTAAATGTAGAAAATCTAATATCCTTCTTTATTACTGTTTGTTCCTCTAGAACTGACATACATTTTTAGCCCTTGTTTTCTTATTCTGTTTCCAATCTTTGTTTTTTCATTTTTTTCTTAATTATTTTCATTTTATTCATTTCAAATCCTTTTTGAAAGTGTTAGAATAATTCTAGAGAGCTAGTTAGCTAATAAGTAAGCAAGCTGTACTTAATGGCATTATGTCAATCAGAGAAAGTTTCTTTTTAATAGCTTAGAATGAGAAATTTCTTAAAGGGATTTAAATTTTTCATCCTGTTTGGCATGGCTCCTAATACCTATAAAGCAATTCCTGCTTTCTATTTTGAAACAAGAATGATAAATTGGGTAGGGTTGGTGGAATTGAGCAGCAATTGCATGTGTGATGTGTTGCTGTCATATTCATAGAATATAAATTTTACATTGTGGCTGAAACTAACTTATCTGCTGTAATGCAGAAGTGGCTCTTCTGTTTGACTTATTATGTCACTGAGCTGATCTGTTCTCTCTGTCATTTTATTAGTGGCTTTGATCACCCTTATTTGTTGTCTTTTGAAATGGTGATTAAAATATATTTTGTAAAGTTTGTAAGTCATACAGAATAATCTACAAAATAAAATTCTACTAATTTAAGAGTTCAGTTAGGATCATTAGGTGCTTTTTTAGCTCTTGCATTACTCTTCTTTCAAAATAAATGGTCAAGATGAATAATAATAAGAGGATCTTCCTTTGATTCTGGCTATCACTGTAAAACACACACAATTCTATTATCATCCTTTCCAACATAAAGAAAAAAATTCTAAGATATAACTCTAGCCTGAAACTGTTATTATGCCATCTAAAATGAACCCTAATTCTAACACTAATCTTAGTCAAAACCATAATATTAATGCTAAGCTTTGTAAAGCCTCTCATTTTAGGATTAACATTTACTCTCATGCTAAAGCTAAAGCTTAACCTTCCCTTAACATTATCCTTAACATCAGAATCAGCAAAAACCTGGAAAACAACTAGGTATTAACCCACATGTAAATTCTGACTGCTAGTGTTTTCTCTGGGTTACTTTGTTCAATGCTCAGTGGCAAAAGACTTTGAGATGAATTAGCAATGTCTGTCCTGACAGATGAATAAGGAACAGCAGCACAATGCTGCATTTACATACCTGTTCTACACCAACTGATGCCATAGCCTGGCTTGAACTCCCTAAAGGGAAACATTGCTGGCAGATCAGCAGTTATGAAAAAGGGCACTCTCACTCTCTGCTTTTATATTATTTATAATCAAGCATCAGTGCTTGCATGCCTCACTAACATCTGAGCATCTGTCCAGACGGAATTGCAGGCATCCTTGAAGGAAGAAGACAGATTTTTTCCAAATTCAGAATGAATCATTCCCTATATATGGAAGAATATAGACAAAAGAGTTGGAATTTAATATAGAACACTTTGTTCTAATAAAAAGTGACTGACTTCCAAAGAGAGTACTTAACCATTGGTCTTCTATCAAGCAAATAAATTTTGTTTTACTTCAGTAGAACTTTTATTTAATATATCAAATGTGCTTAATCTCTGCCAACTGGTAATCTGTCACAACCCACAACCAGTGGGGGTATTTCACAGGTATTTCAAGAATGATATTAAGATCACTCTTACAGTGCAATCAATTTTTTTAAGTGCATGGGGCATCATCTTTAAACAATGTTTTTAAATATAGCACTGTATTATCTGAACACATAATTTTGTGATTCCTATTTTATTATATATTTTTGTAGAGGTAACAATTTACAATGCTGTATATCATGTAAGGGGATAGTTTCACACCTCCTCATATATACACACAAGTACCCATAGTCCTTTACCTGAGGCCACCAGCTTTATTTGGATATATTCAATATCATATGTTCATTCATTTAAAACATATAATACAGAGCTTTTGAATGCATTCGCTGAGTTTTAGAATCACTACAATCTAGTTTAAGAACATGTTTATCACTTGCAAAAGCAACCCACACACATTAGCAGTAACATTCCATATTATTCCCAACCTCCAGTCCTAGATAATCGCTAATGACATTTGTTTCTATATAGTTTTGTCTATTCTGAACAGCTTATGAAAACATTTTGGTGTGTGTGTGTGTGTGTGTGTGTGTGTGTGCTTGTGTGTATGGTTCTTTCAACTTCAAAAATATATAATTTTTGGTCAAGTAATTGCCCAGGGTTGAATCTAGCACCTTTTGCTTATCCATATATCAGTTGATGGGCATTTGAGTAATTTTATATTTCAGCTATTAGAAATTATGCTAAAATTATTGTAGATATTCACATTTACATTTTTGTGTGTGCAGTATTTTGTTTCTTTTGAGAATCTAAGTATTCTGTTGTCTTTTTTTTTAACCTAAAAAGAACCACCTGAGCAACTATTAAACTTGCTTCCAAACTGATGATACCATTTTAGTTCCCTACCAGAAATATATGGAGTCCTATCTTTTCATATGCCCCTTGATTATTTGTAACTCTTTGGAGAAATGCTTATTCTTTCTACTCTAAGTTTCAGTTACTTGACTTCATAGTATTGAATTGTAAAAGTGATTTTTCATATTTTGGGTATATTTCCCTGATCATGCATGAGTTGCTATTTTTTCCCCTTATTTTATGGGTCATATGTTCATTTTTATTTTATGAAATCATTACTGAACAAGATTTTTTTGAACTGTGGACAAAGTCTAATTCATTTACTTGTGTTGCTGTGGCTTTGGTGACATATTTAAGTAATCACTGTCAAATTACCAGGTAATAATGACTTTCCTCTTCTTTTTTTCTTTAAAGTTTTATAGACTTTGATGTTCTTTCTCCAATGAATATTCTTTGTCCTCATTCTCAAAATCCATTGGCCATAAATCTCAGGGTTTATTTCTGGATTATTTTGTTGATCTGTATTTTGCTAGTATCATCAGTCTTGATTGATGTAAATTTGCAGTACATTTTAAAATCAAGATGTATGAATCTCCAACTTTATTTATAAAAGATTATTTGGCTACTTTATGTCCTTTATTTTCTTTCTTTTTTTATTATATCATTTCCTGTAAATATTTTTAATTAAAAATTTTTAATTTATTTATATATAAATTTCACAACATTGTAATTCCATGGGTTTGTCCTTTATTTTTGATGTAAACTCTAAACAAAAAAAGACACCTGTTGTTTGGTTAGGATCATGTTGAATTTATATCATGAGTTTGTGGACACATTGCCATCTTAACAATATTTAGTTTCCAATCAATGCTATGGGATATTATTAATTTTATTTGCTTCTTAATTAGATTATTGAAATAATGTTTCATAGTTTCCTTTTTACAAATCTGCACTGCAGTTGATAAATTACTAAATCTTTTATTTTATCGATGCTATTGAAAAAATAATAATTGTTACCTAAACAATACATCTGTTAACAGTTGTATTGTGATTACTAACTATGAGAAATTGGAACACCATCTTAGATTCCAACTACAGCTCAACACCAAATCCACTCAGAAATCAAAAATTATTTATTCTGAAATCTCAATATAACTGGCATATACTTCCGACAAGTCCTACCTCAGTTCACTGCTGTTTCTCATTTCATATAAACTGGAAGTCATATATATTACCTTTCTAATCAGGGTCTGGGTTTCAGTTCTATCCTGTTTATGCAATACAAAAATTATATAAAAATATTTGTTCACATTCTCTTCATATCTACTAATAACTTCCTATACTTTGGGGGTACATTTACATTAGAAAAAAGTTGCTTTACAAATGCATTTTACATAATTAATTCTCAACTGATAGAAGAGAACAATTTAAATTATTGGAAAAAGAAGACACATCACCAGAATATGTCTGATGCTTATCTTCACTGTTTCAACTTTTGGACACTTATACCAACATAGTACTAAACAGCAGTGACTGGATAAAAAGCATATCTACCATAGTTTGTGATAATTTATGAGATTTTTCTGAGTTTGGTATATACTCTTTTCAATTACAAAAACCTATTTAAGATGACACTCGGTGGTGACCCCCGGAGATTAAAATGATGTGAAATATATATATACACATATATATATAATCTATAAAAATGATGTGAAAATTTATAAAATGATGTGAAATATATATATTATTTATTAAAAAAAAGATGACACTCAGGTACTCAACTTGATCCAAAAAACAATTCTTCCTTATAAATAATGCTGATGCTTTTCCATGTTCATCCCACTGCTTTCCTTATCTGTGCTATAATCTTTGGTCACTCCTATTTGTATTTCTCTAAATGTGTCACACCTATTCCATACATATGTGTGAATTCTTGTTTTTGTACTGTTATTGTTCTTTGCTTAGCACATCTTCCAGGAATTCCAGTGACCAGCTCCTGTTTGCTCTTTAAGGACTGACTTAAGTATTAACCTACAAATGTGTCTTTCCTGGTTCCCTATCTGACGCTGACAGTCTTTTTGAAAAGTTTTTAAGCCTCTGTGTACAGCTATCCTCACCACCAACATATCTTAATTTTAAACCACAGAATCTTAAAGACATGGACTCTGTACCACTTGCTTTAGGGTCCCCACCCTTAGTTTAAGAAATTACTTGACAAAAAGACTCACTAAAATTTTCATTGAATTAAACTGATCTTAGCTCTAAAAAATACATTGACATAGAAAATCAATTCTAGTTACTATTATAAAAATTGTAGGCCTAAAGCATACAAAATGAAGATGGGCTTGTGGTTATTAGATAAAATAAATAAATCTCTAAATATATACCCTAAAGTACCTATCCTGTCACATTTCTCATAGCTTTAAAAGGAAATGATTGCTTAAATAGTAGAAAGCAATGTTATCAAGAAATGTTCCACTTTCTGGATCCATTTGTGCTTTGGTAGTTGAAGATAAACCACTGGAAAAAATGGTGGTAATGATAATAAAATCATTGAGCTTAAAATGACTTGGGTGTATGATTGTGAAAGCCACAGGGCCTTTTCTCCAATAACACAAGTTACAGAAGATACTCTGATGTTCTGCAGAGTTTACATTAGTTTTATTAAAAAGGCTACCTCAGGAAACTATCATGGCTGAAAGATGAACGTTCTAAAAGAAATGATAGGTAGATTGTAATGATTAATATAATTTCTGATATTATCCTTTAATTCGTCCAACTTTAAAATCATAACACATTTTATACACTGTTGCAGAAGAACAGGACTAGAGAATACTTTAAAAATCAGCATATCTTCTTACTGTTTACATTTTTTATTCTCTTTAAGTACTACTATGGGATGTAAAAATGTACTGCAATCCCTTTATAGCTATATAAATGCTGTGGGTTAAATTGTCCAAATGGTATATATCTCAACTGCTTGATATGAAGCGTATGCTGTTTATTTCTGTAGAATATAGAGCAAGGAAAAGATAAACTTAAGTATTTTACTGCTATAGATAATGATAAAAGTTTTTATTCAAACTAGATAAATAATTTGTAGAAAGGAGTTTCCCCTAGTGGTTTAGAGAAAAAAATATTTTTAACAGTATTTTCAACTATAAGATAACTCACAATGGGTTAAAATTCATACACTGCAAGAAAGAATTGACATGTAAGAGAAAGTATAAATAATTTCTACATTGAAAAGGAAGTTTTAATTAGTTAGGAAGTACTTAATTTTAAAAGGTACTATACCAGTACTTTTATCTCTGTATTCAAATATCTGTCATCTATCTTTTGTTGCTCTCTATTTTATATCAAAGAATATATTTTGTAGTACTTTAGAGAATGAACTACTAGAGCCAGTGAGATGATGAAGCATCAGAATGATAAGAACAATTTTAGATGTACTACTAGAGGTGATTTTCAGAGAACAGGAATATGGATGCTTCTCAAAATTGAGTTTGCTTTATGCACAAGTATATTTGTCAGTAAACTCAAGATCACTAAAAACAGATTTGGGAGTGATTGGACTTTTATATCAATTGTAAAAAGTGTTGAGCTCTATTTCAGTGTTGTCACAGGTTTAAACAGAGAGGGCCTGCTAAATGAACCCTTAGGGTTGACTTAGTTATCTATGCACATCATTAACCAAAGATCACAGAAGACATTATCTGTGTTGTCATTCATTGCTTGGCAATAATAGAGAAATGATGAATCAGGCAGATCCTAGACCCCAAGGTTTATCCTGACACCTCCCTAGTTTTGGAGGCTTATATAGTTAGAGAATTCATTGCAAGGAAGAAGGATAAATGGCAAAAAGAACATTTGGCACCACAGGTGCATCTAACTGAGTTATATATACATATCTTAGAATTGGGTCTAATTCTCAATTTTAAGGGAAAACTTAAAAGCCTGGTTTGTACATGATTTGATTATAAGTTAAATTAATTATAAATATAAATATATACCAATTTACGATTAATATTTATATATGAAAGTATATCAGAGAGAAAGCATGGGGATTGATGCCTGATATTTGTGATACCAAGTACCCATAAATTCAATGTTATTTAATGACAATACAATATAAAGCAACGATAATTTATAGTATACTTTGTTAAAAGGGTAGATATATCAAATATTCATAGTGCAAAATAGAATTTAAAAATGGCAATTATGCAGTATTAAGTACATAATAAGTTTAAATACTAAATTTCTATTCATTCAATTTGTAATAAACCTATTAAATTTATTTAAAAAATAAAAGACAGTAAATCATATAAAAAATTGCCAGGCTTATTTAATAAAAGCTAATATTATTCAAAAAAGATGGGAACTATAAGTTCCATCAAAAAAGATGGGACTAAATTATAAGTTGATAGAGAAAAATGTTCAATTACAAATTAAGAGGTATAACACTGAATATACTGTTACACTCTCTCCTAGACTGACCTTAGCCAAATTATTATGTCTCACATATTATATATAAAAAAGTTAAATACCTGAATCTAAGGTTCTTTCCAGTGTTTAAATTATGTTTACAGTATAACAAAGATCATGCTTAGGTCTTTATTAAGACACATGCAGTCATAGCATTAAGGTATTTGTTTTCTGAAATGGTAAGTAGAAGTTAAAGAAATATTAAGTTAAAAATTAATACCAAAAGTGTGCCTACTTGTCGTCTTTGCCAAATATATGGTGAGACAGTTGAACAGAGCATACCCTCAAAACTAACTGACTGCCTCCAACTTCAATAATTTTTAAAATTATGTAACATGGTTGCAGTTTCACTAAATAATGCTGCTTCAGTAAATGGTTTTGTAATAATTATAAGCAAAGACAAGGTAGTATCCTGTCACGTGATATTTTATGTGCAAGTAATTATGTCCTGGCATTTTACAACCCGTTTAAACATTTTATGCTTTAATATTATTTTTAATGCTGACTTCCAAATACTGGTTGCATAATATGTTGCACACTGCTACGCCTGCATCCATTTGGAATTAATGTACTTCAGGATTGCATTTAGAAGACAGGACTGCATCTCTACTTTAAATATATTTTAATAGGCTAAAACAATTAAAACACATGGGTATTATCGAATGTAATTTTATACTGTATTTTTATTGTTGTTGCTGCTATGGGAAAATTACCTTCTCTGACTGAGTAGACAAGTTAGTTATTCTATGGTGATAGACATCTTTTGCTAGTTATGGATAGGAATAGTTCAGAAGCAGGTGTCTTGTTTTGTTGTACTTTCCCCCATCTTGTGGGTCAGTTGAACCAGTGTGGTTAAACTGACTAGATGTTTATTCCTAGCTTAAGACAGAAATCAATAATCCATATGTCAATCTTCCAGTTTAGAAACAATTTTCAAATTGCAATCTAATCAAATCAGCCCCTTCTCACACAGGCATCTACAGGTTTATTTCTCAAATGTCAATACCAGCTTGACCCTCCAAACTCTCTCTTTCATGGCTTCCTCTCAATTACTCCTTCTTTACTATTTGCCATTTTTTTTCCCGCCACTGCAACTCTATTGGCTGAACTGCTGCAATCTCCCAGTTGCGCAAACACAGTTTTTACACTGTCTTTTCTTTAGGGTATTATCCTCATCAACCATGGTTAGCACTAAACCGTGAGACTGCGTTGGTGGTCCAGCGGTAGAATCCTCACCTGATACTAAACCATGGGGTTACTTAGTTAATGGTTTCCCAATGTGAAGCCCCATGTCAGCCTTAGATGAAGTGTTCAAACTCATTGCAAAATTTTAGTACCAAACCTAAATTAACTAGGAACTTGTCCTGAAGAAAGAAGTGGACAAACGTGTAGTTATCTCAAATAATTAATGGTGTATACTCCAAAACTGTATTATCTATATTGATAAACAGTTGAAAATGTTAAAATTCTTTAACAGTAGGAAAATGGTGAAATTGATTAGGACAATTATATAAGACCAGTTAGCTTTTGAGACTAAGTATATTTATTGATATAGAAAGACTTTCAGTATACATTTTCCATTGGAAAAAAAAGCATTATAAAACCATGCATACAGAATGAACCTATATTAATAAAAATCAGCCACACAAACATGTTTTGAAAATATTTTGGTTTCCCAGTTTCAGTAGTACTTTATAAAAGACCATAGACTCAAAACATTCTCTGCTCTCCAGTCTAGCTGCCATCCATCCTGAAAGGCCCAGGGTTTGACTTTGGCCCCCAGTGCCTACTCGGAATCTCATGTTTTGAAACTTTGAAAGATCCACCCAACCACTACAAGTGAGAAATGGCTAGTGGCATCCTTGCCATCCACCCCAGGCCCCGGCACTGCATTAGTGCATTAGCAGTACCAGAGAAGTTATAAAACCATAAGAAAACCACAACACAATACAGAGAACACTAAGCAGCAAAAAGGGGACAAATCATAACAATAATAATGAGTAGATAACAACCTGAGACATACCATTTGCCAGAAAACATTTCAAGAGATACTATCAAGGAAACACACAAAAAAGGAACAGAAGCAAGGAAACAAAACACCACCATAACACTGAAACAAAGACAGAAGTACTCAGAACCTTGGAAAGTACTTTAATAACATGCCAACAATATAAGTGTCACAGTGGTCCATCACATAGATCTAATCTGAAAATAAACATTAGGAAGAAGAAAAACTGCAAATGTCCAAACAAGTCCTTCTGGGAATAATTATTCACCTCTGAGTAAGAGGCAGTCACCAGAACCCAATAATGATGACTTAGAAGAAATAACATATCTATCAG
This sequence comes from Uropsilus gracilis, assembly GCA_004024945.1. NCBI lineage: Eukaryota > Metazoa > Chordata > Mammalia > Eulipotyphla > Talpidae > Uropsilus > Uropsilus gracilis. The sequence goes on from PVHY01024698.1 coordinate 18,438, forward strand.
AGAAGGAATTTAAACTCAGGGTGACAAAGGCAGTCAAAGAATTTAGAGAGGAGATCAAATTTGAAATGAGAAAAAGCACAAAGATTTAGAAATACACAAAAATGAATGCAATAAGAAGGATAACACAATTGTGGAACTGAAGAAAGAGACTGAATCCCTAAACAAGAGGCAGATGGAAACCCGGGATATAAAAAGAGCACTAGAGGAGATTAAACAAGCAGGGAAAATGCATAAAAACAGATTAGAAGAAACAGAAGAATAGATCAGTAATCTTGAAGACACTAAAATTAAAAGGTCCAACAAAGAAAAAGAAAGAGAAATACAAAGGAAGAAGACAGAAGGGAAATTCAGAGATCTTTCAGATACCTTCAAGAAAGGAAATAAAAGAGTAATTGGAATCCCAGAGGGACAAGAGCGAGTCAAGGGTACTGAAACTCTATTTGAAGAAATAATGGAGGAGAATTTCCCTAACCTGAAGACAGAAATAAAAATAGGTATACAGGAAGCCAGAAGAATACCAAACTACTTTAATGAAATAATAAAAAAAAAAAAACAGCAAGACACATAATTTTGAAACTTCCAAGAATCCAAGATAAGGCAAAAATAATTAAATTGGTTAGAGAAAGGAAACAGATACCATACAAGGGAAAAACTATCAGACTGACCTCAGACTTCTCTGAAGAGATACTTCAGGCTAGAAGAGACTGGAGCCACATATTCAAAAAACTCCAAGAATATAAATGCCAGCCAAGAATACTCTATCCTGCGATGGAAAAATAAGAACATTTACAGACAGAGAGTCTTCAGAAATTCGCCACTACAAAAGCCCCACTTTAAGAAATACTGTGAAAAGTCTCAAGACCAAA
>PVHY01024699.1:0-19284 GCA_004024945.1 Uropsilus gracilis
GCATCTTTCGCTAGAAAAGGGGAGTGGTCTCCTACTCCCACTCGGGGTCCGCCAGTCGAAGGTTAGCTGGGAGCAGGTTTCAACCGCTTCTTGAGGGGAGGGGAGCTTGCTTGCCGGTGCTGCTTCACTGCTTCAGGTGCCTCAGCCCCCGCCCAACTTTTTCAGGACAACCCCAGCTCCCCCGCCGCTGCCGCCTCCAGTTTCCCCTCCCCTTGGCGTTGCTTGGCTATAACTTCGCGGAGCCTCTTTTTCTCGCCCGGCTGGTTGCTGGGCGGTGCAGTGGGCAGTGGCCGCTCCTGCTGCGAAGCTGGGGGAGGAGAGGGGCCCCGGCCAGGCTCCGGAGGCCGCGAAAGACTCTCGCTTCTGTGAGTTCTGCTGGTGGGGGGCTGAGGAAGGCTGTCGACTAGGAGGAGGCCGAGGTTGAGGAGGCCGGGGAGGGGTGATGACGGTGTTAAATGTGGCCGCGCAGCTCCCCGGGGAGCTGCCTGAAAGAAGAGTGCGCTCACCAGCTGACAGCGCGTGCTCTGCTCCAGACGCTCCGCACCGCGGCCAGGAGCCTCTGCCAACCCCTCTATTGTCAACCGTTCTCTAATTAAGAAACACTCACATTACGGCAAACCACCCCCACGCTTCTTGGTTCCAGTTCTTTTCTTTATCTCCCCCTGACTTCTCTCCTCCCCTGCCTCTCCCCAGCGCCCCAGAATTTAACCCATTCTCAGCTCTATTCTCCTTTTCTTGCTAAGGGCCTACGAAAAGAAGAGAGACCTAGTTAGTGTCTGCATCTGGGACCCTTTCAACCTAAGGGTCAGGGTGACTGGTGCGAGGAAAAGTTACACCTTTACTAACTCCCTCCCCCCCATCTCTCACTTCTTCTCACACAGCCTACTGGAAGCAGTTCAACGACTTGAAAGTCGTCTTTAACTCTGACCAGCACTTGCTGACTTTTCCAGATTGCAGTCGATGAGTCCAGCCTGCAGTTGACCAATGAGTCTGCTACTTTGCGTTCCCAATTCTAAATAGAATTGTGAACTGCCAAGAAATTGATCTCTTAAATTTTCAAATGGACAGAGCACAGAAATAACTACAAGCTCTCTTTTATTAAAGATGCTAACTTTTTGCAGGTTTAAATCCTTAAAGACAATAAAGTCTAATGAAAACATTGAATCTGCACTGATTAATTAAGGAATTTAACTTCTACCCCCTTTTTCTGATCAAGTTCGACCTCTAGGCAGTGATGTCCCACAGCATGTTTAAACTTGGCGGTTGCCAACAATTATCCTCCTTTAGCTTTCTATGAAGTCAAATACGATTTTCTAAGTATGGAGAGCCAAAATTCTCCACAAACTAAAGTCGTGGTGGGTTGGTTAGGAAGCCAAGACAGGATATAAAGGAAGTTGCTTAAAGTATCTAACTAAAACTCCAGAAACCACCAGCAGTGTCGAAAAAGGCTGACCCGATTTATCTATCTTCATTACTTTAAGAAATGCTGCCTCTTTGTTTGTTTGGGTGATATTAAGCATGCTTAACTTGCACACATAGTTGATTCCTTTGCTAGTATCTTGGATACTTGGATCTGACTTTGGAAGGTAGAAGCTAATTGCTAATAATGGAGAGAAAGGAACCAGTCAGCATGGCAGGAGTGGTCTGGCATATGGGGAATGAGCACTCAGAAATACTCAATATTCAAGTTTCCAAAATATTAATGAGATTATAGCAACCTGCAGCTATATGTTACAGCTTGTTAATGGAGTGTAAGAAAGAGAGTTGCCAAACGTTTGTTATGCAAACTTGCAAACTCCAGCAGCAGAACCTTAAAATGGAAATGTGATTGTACATCTCTTTCAAAGAAATGCCAGCATAAAAAAGAAGAAAGAAATAGAATGAAGGAAAGAAAAGAGGTTAAAGTTCTCATTTGAACTTTGAACACTTAATTTACGACAAAGTGATTTAGCTTTTTGTGCTTGTCCTGGTGGGTTAGAAGAATTCATCTTCACTTTTCAATAAGTGTAATACAGAATTTCCAGTACAATATTCTCTTATGGTTGTTTTTTTTTTCTTGAGAAGAACTGTAAAATGAATTCCTTAAATGAATCTGCATTATCTCCAAATCATATGTAATGCCACTAACATTTCAACATGTAAATATCTTTCCTATCAATGTGGTACAAGGAAAAAATAAAACAAACATTTACATAGCTGTAGGTCTTACCCATGGATATTGTTGGAGAATATTTGTGGACACGTTGACCCAGTGGATGAGAACAGTAAGTTCAAGTTTTGAATATTGGCACTTGGTAATTTTGGAGGAAGTCAGAATATGTAGTTTTCTCATTTATAAAAGATGAGAAGAAGGTTGTAGATCTTCTGTTTTGGATCTGCAAATCTATGAAAAATAATTCTGGGAGTCTTTTTTTTTTGTTAGTTATGTTTTTGAACATTAGAGGTTTTGAGGAAATGAAATAGGAATCATTTTCCTTGAGGAAGAAATCAGAACTTTGATTTTCTTATTGCTTTTCTTCTCTTAGATTCATAATGGCTTAGAATTTGAGGTCTCTGTGTCTCTATGCCTCTCTTATCAATTCAAGCATACCAAGGTGAATAACTATTTAAAAAAATGTGTGCACTCATCCTGTTAGGTAGCTATATGTCCATGCTGGTTGTGTATGCTTATTGAGAGCCCAGATCAAAATGATTTATTCAATAGTGGGAAGATTCTTGATGTTTATCATGAGGATGGCAAACTCATTGGGTGCAAAAGGTTATCTAAGGGACAGGTGCATTGTTTCTGCCCCTGGAAAGTGTCATGGGCCCCTGCTCTCCTCTCCCAGAGATCTGGCAAAGGTTCTCAGCTTCCATTGGTTGTCATTGACTTTCGGGAAAAGTCAGGGATACTCAGGTGGTCAGTTAAAGGTTGATTCTATAGTTCCCTACTCAAAACCAGAGCTGTGCTATCTTATCCATTACTTTTCCAGCATACTCAGCTTTTGGCACTCACCCTCTTTTCAAGGGATTGTGAAAAAGGGGGTGCAGAAGCCACTAAATTAGCCTTCTCTCATTGCCTTCCCTACTTCCCATCGTTTGTTATCCCAAATAAGACAACATGTTAGAGTTGACTTAAAATGACCTCAAATTCAGTGATGCTTATCAAATAGAATGCCATCCAGTCTTCAGGTTAATGCACAGTTCCCTCACACTTTCAAATCAAATGTATTTTTAAAATTTCACGCTTTAGTCCTTCTAAACACCCACTTTTTAAAAATTAGTCTTTTCAAATCCTATGGTTTTGAGACCTGAAATAAGCTTTTCCTTACTGAGGACCCTTATTTATGAGCACACTTTTTAGTATCTGCAGTTGATTCAATAATGTGGTTCAATGATTTTTACACAGCAATAATTTAGAAGGAGAAAATTAAAAATCTTCTATTATTTCAGTAATGATAGAAATGGAATTGTTTGGAAAGAAAAAAAATGAGTGGGTCAATAATTTCCCAGGACAACTGCAGGGGTGTAATTTTTAACCAAAAAACCCTTCCCCTCTTGTTCTTTGAGTTTTCCCCAATTGTTCCCTTTTCCCATTCCCAATTCTCCCCCAACCCAAAAGAAAAAGAGAGGAAGAGAGGAAAGGAAGTGTTAGGAGGATGGGGATGGAGAAACAGAGACAGAGACAGACAGAGAGAGAAAGAGAGAGTCAGAGAGAGAGACAGACAGACAGAGACAGAGAGACAGAGACAGTGAGAGAAAGAAAATGGAGAGGTTGTTCTGTGTATATAACTATGAGAAAAGCTTTTAGCTTGGCTAAACTTTACCTGAAATGGAAATAGCAGTGAACTTGGCCAAGTCTAAGGGAGATCTAAAACATATGGCTTTCTTTGCTGGGTGGAAGAGTAAGGGATACTGAAAAGATTTATGTGACAAAGTTGTGTTGAGTATCTGCAAAAGTGTCAGCTCATAATTATTGATTAGAACCCTTTTCTATGTAAGGTTCTTGTTACTTAAAGGTACAAGGTTTTTTCCTCCAAAACTGAAATGGCAGAAATTAGCTTTAATAGAAAACTCAGTTCATATCTTCAAGGTGATTTAAAAACGTCAATTATACTAGAGTGGAAAAAGTAAGTGACAAATGAAAAGTTATTTTCAAGTTTATTTTTAATATTTGCAAATAGAAATACATAAAACAATGGCAGTTGGCTTTGCTAAATTATAATAAAATGATCTCATGTAGAAAATGTAAAAAAAATGAATCAAGATAAGTATCAATGGTAGCAAACACTCAATAATAAATAAGTTTCCTAACAGTAACAAAGCAAAATAAAATCGAACAAATGCTTTTGACACTACTCGATTTTTTTTTCAATTTTAATTTTTAAACAAACATTTGAAAAGAGCTTAAGGATTATAAGTGGCCATGGTGTTTTTGTGGTTTTTTTTTTAATCGGTCTGAAATTGGCAGTTAACTTTGTCCTGGAACCGCTTCAGTGGCGGCTGATAAAGTGCGTGAGCCAAGTTTCTTAAAAGACACCAACCTTCTCGAGATCCGGGGTATGCTATACAAATCATCAACCTCCAGATTCCCTGTTCATACGGGGTATGCTATACAAACCATCAACCTCCAGATTCCCTGTTTTCTAACAATTCCATGGTCAAAAGTTACTCACGTTGGAAGTATTAACTTTGCGTTTCAGAATGCATTTTGGGAAACAACTGCGGAAAAGTAACTCTTCCACGCGTGCAGCGCGCACTATTCACAGGGCTCGCGATGCTCAAGGCATAAAATAAATTAAACACAGACTAGCGACAGAGAAGATGCGACGTTTTAGCAGCATATTGGCAGCAGGGAACCAGGATAAAGACACCGTACATGGGTACACATCATTATGCGGTATTTATGGAGTGGGGGAGCAGAAGGTGGAAGAAAAGAACAGAACTTAAGAACAAGTTTTCAGCAAACAACGTGAACCATAGCAAGTTTGGAATGATGGTGGCTTTTGCAGACCATCAAATGTAGCTGCCATGTGAAGATGAGTCGTTGGCAAACTACGACCATCGCAGCGCAGAAGTGAAAAGGGTGCGGGCATCTGTAAGCGCGGAGCTTCCCGCGCAGTGGGACGGGGCGATTTTGTTTCTATTCAGTTTTCAGTCCCCTTCCTAACTTGCCTCATCCGAGTCACTGTAATGGGAATGGGGGGAGAACTCCCCGTCGCTTCTGTGGGACCGGGGCGAAGTTTTGCTACTCTCCTCCTGCACTGGCTGCAGGATGCCTCCCGGCAGCGACGGGGACAGGTTCTTTTGAGCCATCATCGCCGTCAGGGCGCTGTCCTCGAAAGTCGAGAAGTGCAGAGCGTCTAGCTGCACCGCGTACCCCCCTGCAGAGGTCGGGGCCGAAAAGCGAGTCCGGCAACTTCCGGGTGGGGCCGGTCGCTGGCCCCCTCCCGAGGTCGGCTGGGCACCCACAGAGGTCGCGGTGCCCGCGCCACCTTCGTAGGGGGTGGCGGTACGAAGGTGGTGGTGGTCGCTCTTGCAGGACGCCGCCGGCGGCTGCTCCCCGCTGTTGGGCGTTTGTAGCAACTCGGACAAGGCGTTGATGTAGATCTGGGCCATTTGCAGAGTCTCGTACTTGGACAGCTTCTTGTCGTTGTTGAAGGATGGGATAACGTTGCGCAGCTGGTCGAAGGCGTGGTTCAGCCCGTGCATCCTGCGCCGCTCCCTGGCGTTGGCCGCCAGCCGCCTTTGCTTCTGCACTCCGTTCACCTGTTTGCTGGAGGGGGCCCGCTGGCGGCTGCAGGGCAAGTCATCAGCCACCACCCCGCCTTTCAGCTTGCAGAGCTGGTCCCGCACTTTCACCGGTCCGGGACTCTTGCCGCTGCCGCCGCCGCCGCCCGCGCCGGTCCGTCTCACCATCTCCCCCCGGCCGTCGGCCTCGTCCCGGGCCGCCGCGACTTCGGAGGCACCCAGCTCAGGGGAATGCAGCAAGTACTGGGCGGCGCGTGCCGTGCAGATTCCCTGCAAAGTGGGGGCCAGCCAGGCGCGTGGGTCGGTGCTGTCCAGGAGGGAGAGCTCGGCCGGGTAGACCGGATGCTCCCTCGTCTGCAGAGTCGCAGGTGGCTGTGGCGGCTGGATCTGCGGGAGGTGGTGAGGCTGGGGATGGTGGTGGTGGTCCCCCAACTCCTTGACTTCAGCCCACTCTTCTGCGTGCAGCAGGCGGGACATTGCACGGCAGAGGCTCGGAGGCGCAGAGTCGAAGCGGGCGCTGAGTAACCAGCTCCACAACAAAAACCCTCGCCGAGTTTCTTCTGCAATGTCTTATTTTTTTTTTTTCCTCCCCGACCCTCCCCCACACACTCGGAGATCACACACCAGGTCGCGTGCAACGAAGCTTCTCCGGTTGCTGAAGGCACTGCGCCCCTTTAAAAGCGGCACGCGCCAGTGTGTCTCCCCCCGCGCCTCTTCCAGCCCCCTCCTCGCGCCGGTCGCGTGTCTGCTCAGCCAATGGAGGGAGCGGGCTGGCGCGTGCGAGCAGCCAATCAAAGAGTTCTTACGCCCCGAGAAAAGTTCTTGGGTACACAGGGCTGGAGCGCTCGCCCTCGGTTTCTTTATTTCCCCCCTTTCCTTTCCCTCCGCCCTCCACTCTCTGTAAGTCCATCAAATTCATATGTTAATTGCGGGTTGTAATTTGACTCGGGTGCTGTGTCACCGCAGCAGCCGCGGGGGTGCGTGCGTGGTTGCCCGCCAGGCTCTTGGCTGCAGCTAGGGTCTACTTGGGTCGGGAGGGCGCTACCCTGGGCGAGAAGGCGACTCCCCGCGAAGCAGGACGCGCTTGGTGCGCTGCGGAGTGAAACCCGCCCGCCTTCGCTGCCTGCAAACTGGCACCGCGTGTGCCCAAACCCTTAAAATCTCTCATATGTGTGTGTGTGTGTGTGCATAATATGCACATTGTGTCTGTGCATATAAATTTCGTACTTTTGCGTGAAGAATTGCCAAATGACGCCCACCATTTGGAATAACAGGAAAACTGTTTCATGTTTAATTTTTTTTCCTTCTTGTTCCAGATCTACTTTGCTATGCAATTTGCTTGTGTGTGTGTGTGTGTGTGTGTGTGTGTGTGTAAAATAAAGGTGTATCACAGTTACGGAATGTAACGAATCCCCCAGTCCTCTCCGTCCCCCTCTCCCAGCTCCCTGTGACCAACTGTGGTAGTAATCTACAGAAAACGCTCCTCGGAGTATTTTTAGTTTAGGGATATTTTACAGTCTCAACTTCACATAGGACTCCGTTCTAAACGCGGAGTCAGGAGACAGTGCCCACGTTAAAATGAAAGGCGTTTGTATTCCCTGCAATTCTGAACAATTTCAAGTTACAGAAGCCGGGTGTTAACCACCCTTTTCACCTGGGGAAGCCTAGGTTTAGAACTTCGCGTGCCTGCTCCCGCACCCAGAAACCAAAACCTAGCTCATCCCCGACTCCGCAAAGCTAGGGTGCTCTCCAGCAACCACCCTAGCAGTCCGCCAGACCTAAAACCCGGGAGGATCTGGCGAGTCTGGGAGGGTGCTTTCCAGGCGAGCAATTCCCCTCCAGCCTATTAGCTCAAGCTTCTTGTATTCGCAGCGTAGAGCCAATGAGAAGGGCCCTGACCGCGGGCACGCCCCGGCTTGCGCCCTGCACGCTCCACCTGGGGTGCTCTCCTGCACCCTCCCTGGGGCTCTGGAGTGGTATGACCCAGGTGTTTTTGGCTCTGTTCCCTTCAGGAAGAGGTTGGTCTTCTAGGAAAGATGACAAAGTCAGCGAAAATAACCTCTTGGGGCTTAATTTTACAGTGTTCAGAAAGTCCTATCTCCTGATAGTCTCAGCAACTTGATCTAATTTTTAATTTAGAACTCCTTGAACAAAAACTCTCTGGAAACTGGGCTGTATTAGTTTGTGTGTGCGTGTGCATGTGTGTGTGTGTGTGTGTGTGTGTGTGTACTTTTTCGGGTGTGTGCATGCTATACTATGTAGTCTACACAGGCATTTTAGACTGTATATTCTGTGTATTCTAGGCTATATTATCCTTTTATATCTTTATGGAGAGAGCTATATATGTAATCTACATCTCTATATTTGTATCTATATTTATCTCCGTTGACGTGTAAAGAGTAGAATAAAAAGGTATGCAACAATACCTAGCCCATATTTCTTCACCTTATTTTTCCTTTTTCCTAATCTTGTCCAACTGTGGGGCTTTAGACCTTAAAAGAGCAGAGGTGAATTCATGTGTAAATGTTTAGGTTCTGCCGAAATACATGTGGTAAGACACCCAGAATCAAAAACAAAAACGGGAAAAGTCAAGTCTAATTTAAAGATACTGGGTAAGAATATAGGAAGACTCACCTAAGAGTTTCAGGGGGCAAAAATACCTCCCCCTAAATTTGATAATTGTAGTGAGTACATTGAAATCAACTCATGAAGCTGTTTCTATGACCAGTGCTTTGTATAAAATTTGTTATTTCAAGAACTAATTGTTAACACTTGAAGGTGCCAAAATAAAAAAAAAAAAATCTTGATAAATATGGATGATGGAAAGATTCTTTAGATGATCAGCTTTACTTACACACCATAATTTTTACAATACAAAACCTGTTAAAAATATAGTCTTCTTATCTACTAGGTATCAAGCACATTACCTATAGTTCAACATTTGAATCCCAGTTATCTGGCCCTAACCTAGTTTTAGAGTAAAGTCCCCCCCTCCCCCTTTACACAGTGTCTCTCAAATTGTGCTCCAAGGATCACCTGAGTCACTAGGATATTTATTAAAAAAGGTAGATTTCTGGACCACCACCAAATCTACATGTCCGCTTTGTGAATAGGGCCAGGATTTGTATTTTAAATAGCATCCCATGTGATCTTTAGGTGAATTCCACTTTGAGAATTGTTGTTTTAGTACTTTCTCTGTCCTCTTTTCAACATTTATCAGTCTCAAAATACGTATTATAATTTCTCTCACCACACACTAATCCAGATAACTATTGTGTTGTCTACTAAAATATAATTGAACATCCAAGATTTAGATAAAACACTACCCCCACCAGAAATTCTTTCCTGATTATCTCTGAGAGGGAGAGTTATGACCACTGTTTATCCTTCAGTAAGGAGGTAAAAGTGAGATATCTTTGGCTGCACTAGTTCATTAGTATCTTGTTATAGAAGTTCAGAGTTGGATTTACTATAGTGGCTGAATTTAAATTCATGGACTGCCAGAAATTGTAAATGTCATAATTTTATTATATTTGTAGTAGTTATCTATTGTTGCATAATAAAATTTCCCCAAATTTAGTGATTTAGTAATCAATCACTTATTATAGTTTTGGGATGAGGAACTTTGAATCTCCTGAGACGAGTGCTTATTAAATTTAAGGTCTCTTATTTGGTTTTACCAGTGCCTCAGTTGGGGATATAGTTATCTGAAGGTTTGACTGGAAGATCCACTTCTGGAAGGGTTCATTCACATGCCTAAAACATCAGCACTTGTTTTTGTTTGGGCATCTCAGTTTTGAGTCATGTGGATAACTCCTCAGGGCTGTTTGAGTATCCTATGACACATAGGGAGTGGACTCTCTCCAGAAGAAGTGAGAAAATGCAACCCTCACTATCTTTTGAACCTACATTAAGACCACACAAGCTGATAATTTTTTGCCATATTTCAGTTATGAGAAATGATTTATTAAATCAAGACCACACTCAATGGAAGTGCTCTTAGGCCCTGAAGGCAAGGGAAGTGTGTCAAAAAAATATGTGGATTTATGTTAAGATAATATGGCTTTGTTTCATGTTAAGTGCTCTGGTTTCTGACAATGAGGTGGGGAGATGTTTTAGCTAAGTGAAATAAATATATTACAATGCAATGCAGAGTTTTCTATGGACGCCATAGTAGCTAAACCAACTTAACAAATCTTTACAGAAGAGAAAAAAATCATTTTCTGTAGCAATTAAAAATAGTATGTGTCCCACAATTTTGTCAGTCAACCATTTATACTCTCCATAGAAACTATACTATGATAGTTAATTTGCAACAAATCTCCTTTCTATCTATTTTTGTGATTTCTTTCTATTTAAGACATTTTTGTGATTTCTTTTTTGTTTATGCATTTCTTTTTTGTTTATTTTAAGCATTTCCTTAATGATTATTAGTGATGAATCAGGAAAGTGGTATGCTGATAAATGTATTACTAGATTACTGAAAAACATGTATGTGTCCTTCCTTAGAAATTTATTATAAATTTTATTGATATAAAGAATGATCCAATTTATAAATAAAACATTTAATACTACTTACTGTAAATTCCTTATCACCATTTTTTCCATAGAATACTTTGACTAATTTTTGCTACTGTTGTATCCCAGACTAAGCAGTGGTTACAATTCCAAGTATATTTCATACTACGAGTGTTGACTTATTTTTCATTATTGCTAATATAAAAGATGAAAGCAAAATGACAATGAGACTTTTGGAATTCACTTGAGAATTAGTGACATGAAAAACTTTGCTAAGTAGGATATTGTTTCATTTAGTATTGATAATTATTACTAAGCAATTATTTGTGTGACTGTTTAATATTTGTCTCTTTTCTTTCTCCTTCAATTCTTGCCAGGCTATTATGCTAATGTGGTCATTGTGCAATTATTGGGGTGGCTGAAAAGGAAACTGGTTGACTCTGGTGGATGAATCATTTTCACTCTGGTTGTTCAGTCTCCTCAGTGATAGACGACTTCTGGTGGGACTGGTATTGGATACTGTTTTACAACCATCCCAATTCGGATGGGTTCGTCATTGGTTCTAGCAGCTTAAAGAATGCCAGAACTCTTAATCATCTTCACAGGATTTTTAGTAGTCAACAGGAGAAAACAGCCATCAGGGAAACAGCTACCGAGTCTCCTCTTGAGTTCTCCCTCTCTACAGACACTTTTAGCCCTGCCTCCTAGGCCCAAGTGTTCCCATTTACAGCTGTACATGCGTTTTGAGCGCAGGTGTGCACAGTCATGGGGTAACCCAGATGCTGGTCATAGGGGTGAGTAGAGGAAGGGTATAAAAACCTCTGATAGCTCATTTACCCTACAATCTACCCCCTCAGGGTTTTTCTACTGTACAACCTTGGTTACTCCTCTCCAAGTTTCCTTTGGTAAATGTGGAACATCTTACCCATAACCCACAGAAGGAATACAAACTGTAATAATGCAACTAAGTACCACAGAATACAATTTAGCCTGGTCCATTAAGGTGTTAGGGCACACCAACTTAGTGACAAGAAATAAAAGTTATTGGCATGAGTAATGGGAGATTCCTCCCACTTTTTTTTTTGTCAGAAGACACCTGTAGCTGGCAGCTGTGGTCTCTCAGGTTTTGAGGACCATATCCACTTTGCCAGTGTTGAAGCATCAGAGGTTCTACATGTAGTAAGAGTGGTGAGCTCCTAATAGGCTACAAGTGTCAACACAAATGTTCCCTTTAGGATTGCCCCCTGATCTGCCATGCCAGGGTAGGCACCATCTAACCGTGGGGGCAACTGCCCAATCACCCACGGTGTTACTTGTAAATCAGTTTCCAAGGCTTGTCTCCAGTGGGTATCAGGGCTACCCAATGCATGTGGGGAGCCTTTACTGTCAAGGAAATGGTCAGTCCACTGCCTGTCTTTGGTCCGACTCAGTCAAGTCTGACAACAAAATATTGCTGGGCCGCCCAAACGCAGGTTAACTGAATATCTGAAGTCTATATTTGCAGTTGGCTGGGAGCAGCTGTGTGATGTAGCAATGCCTCCCTAGCAGCCAGACCATCTTCCTTGCTTCTCTTATTTAGTGTCTTACTTAAAGTGTTGGGTCCACCCACCCAGCCAGCGGTGGGGCGGGGGGGGCGCTACAGCTCTCAGTTCCTGCTTTAGCAGGCCGTTGATGCCTTCAGCCTTGGGATTATAGGGTGCATGGAATTCCCATTCGGCACCCATGCCCTTGACCCACTGCTGCATCTGGGCACCTGTAAAGTGAGTTCCATGGTTGCTCTCCACCACCAGCAGATGTCCACATGCAGCGCACAGACACACCAGTGCTCCCAAAACTGCCTTTTTGTTTGTGTATGTAGCAGGATCAGTTGCTAATAAACCAGTAGCTGTGTCCACACAGGTAAGTGTACACTGTGTTCATCAGGGCCAGATAGCATTCCAATGATACCAATTGACCGGCATGTCAGGGGTACCTGCCTCCACAACACTCAGCCCATGAATGTAAAAGATCGCCAAGGGTGAGTTCTAACACACCAGACCCTGTTCACAAATAGCCCGAATGGCCTCTAAAGTTACAGGTAAAGTCCTGGGCACACACTGCATATGGTCTTTTGCTCTGTGTGGAGCAGGCAGTTCAACCCATTCATTGGCTGCTCTGTCCTGTCCCTGTTTCAAACCAAAAGGTCTCTGTTTCCAATGGTGGACAGTCACAGCTGTCCACGGTGCTGGTTGCCCTGGTTGGAGCTGTCCATGTATCAGACTTTTGTTGGATCAGTGCCTGTCCCTTCTTATAGGGACTGGCTTCTGGCTCAGCTTCCACACAGGCCTCTGGTGTCATTTCCCTGCTGACATAGGTCACTAAACAGAGAGCCTCCTGCAACTCTTCCTGTAAGCAGCTGGTTGACAGAGTGCAGTGCTGCTGTAGGTGTGTCCCTGACTTCACCAAAGAGGGCATCTGGGGGCCTTGTTCCCCAATCTAGGACCCACCCGGCTATCGGGTAGGTGGTTCACACTAGGACAGGAGCTGTGGCAGGATGTTTTCAGGAACTAGTAAGACTGTAGAAGCCACAGCCAGCTGCTTATAGACCAAAGAATATCTAGTCTCGGCCCCTTTCCAGAGTTGGGATCAGAACTCAATAGGCTGTCGCAACTGCTCTGATTTCCACCAGAGTCCCCACGTGAACCCTTCCTGAGTGACAGGCACATCTAGATCACAGGGTTGGGCTGGGTCAAAAATCTGTAAGACCTGAGCAGCCTTCATAGTCTGTTGGGCTGCAGCAAATTCTATGTCTGCTTCAGCAGCAATCCCATCTGGCTCTCTTATGTCTCAACACATGGGGGTAGGGGGTGGGGCATAGGAACTGGGCCATGTAAGGTGTAAATACCCTCCAGTAACCTGTATTTTCTGTGTGGCCTTCTGGCAACTGATACTGTTTAGTGTTGGTCACTTGCCTAGGGACTGGCAGTTGTGTGGTGAGATGTTCAGAATGTCCATACAACCCTACCTTTACCACACATACCCTTTACCGCACATGCTGAAACTCTCCAGCTGTGGTCCGTAGCCACTAACCACATAGCACATCCACCCCCAGAATTGGGAACACATATACTTTATACTGCATTGGGGGTCATCACCCAGTTCCCAGGGGTACTCTCACTGCTCTCCCCTTGACACTCTGGCTTCCATAGCCATCAACAGAACAAGCAGAACTCTGGGTTCTCATATATAACAAGGTGCACTCTGCCCTGGTATCTACTAAAGAAAAAAACCCTTTGTATATTGGTTGAGGACCAGTGGATAGTAAGCTCCATAAGTGGTCCCTGATCCCTGCCCACCCCCTGTGAACAACTTTCTCAGTTCTCATCTGTTCAAAAGTGAATAGGTCCTGGACCTGGGTCACCAGCACATGATCCTGGCATCGCCTGCTTTCTGTTTTATAGCAGCCCTTTTTGTAGACACGAACCTCTGGTCCTCTTGTAATTGTTTCTGTAACAGAGAAGCACTGGGTCATGCATGTATTTTAGTACAACCTGCACCTGCTCTCACTAGATCCATCTATATCCGGGTGCAGGGGACTTTCAGAGGGTTGCTTGCTCTTTTTGGTAATCTTTTTGTTTGGCCAACAATTAATTACCTGTATTCTGTTCTGAGAGCACTGACTCTTGAATTCATCCAAGCTGATTACTACGGTGGTGACATCGTGTACCTGGCACCCCACATAGAGGGCCAGAACTGCCATAAGGGACCCAAATGAGGAGTAAAGGACACTTTTCAGTACCAAACTTCTCCTTCCTGTTGTGCTCCTCCTCATCGGAACCACAAGTGTTTATGTTAAACATGACCTGTCTCATTCTCAGTTCACAAAATACCTGCATCAGCTCAGCGTATGTTTGCCATTTACTTATGGTTTCTAGCACATCTCCTGCATTAGCCTGGGGGTTTGCACAGCAGCCATGATCCAGTCCAGCAGAGAGTAGTCACCATGGCCACACCGCTGGCTGTTCTGCAGCTTCTGTCTCAATGATGGGTGCGAGGTCACTGAGGTCATTCTCTCCCTCTTCTGTGCTGTGAAAATAATTCTGTCCATCCCCAGGCCCCACAAAGACTGTAGCCAGGCTGCCAAGGACTCTCCTGGTTCCTGACAAAAACTGTTTAGCCAGTCCACCAGTTCTGCATGGATGTCTGTGCAATCTGTGGTGAACTCTCTCAGGTGAGGCACAGCAGCCTGATACCCTGAGGATGCGGGCTATTGTTTTTTCATCTTCTGTATCACCACCGGGTGGGCCTGGAGTAAAGGGCCAGCCTCCTCCTCCTCTGTAAGAGTCTGGCATCTCTAGGTTGGCATGTTGGTTTGCCACCATTGGGCATGATTGGAGAATGAGATCAGCTTGCCTTCTCCTCTCCAGAGGAGTTTGGAGTCTCTGGAGTGGTGGGTTGGTTTCAAGCTACAAATACCATGTTGCAAGCCTTTAGTGATCTGTGACTTTTATATTGGGTCTTCCAAAGACTCTAAATGGCAATCTATATTTCACAAATATCTCTAACACCATGGGAACTGCTGAAGAATTACTGTTTCACAGCTTAAATCTCTTACAAAATCCAACCAGTTGGTGTCAGAGTCATTTATAACTAAGTTCAGAGCTGCATTTCTAAATGTGGCATGTGTTTTCTCCAAAGCCCAAAGAGGACAACCTGACATTATGGTTTTCTTAGTAACAAATGGTATAAAGAGTAATAGCTTGCCACTTATTTAAGGGATGTCTTGACATATTATGAACGTCTGAAATCCTAAAAAACACATGATAGCATCCTTGACCGTAGCCAACATGATAGCATCTTTGACCATTCATTGTAGTTTTCACCTCCTACCCCATGATCCACATATGCTTTACACAGCATCATTCTTTATAAAGTCATCTTCTACTCCTTAGGTTCAATGAAGATAATATTATTAGTAGAAAGGATCACTATGACATTTGAAAGAAGAACCAAATGATCAACATGACTTTAGCATAAGGATCTTATTATGCCCCTGTGTCAAGACTGTGAATGTACTATTGCTCATATTAAGGTGAATAGAAACTGCTTCTAATGACCCTTTCTGGCAAATTTATCAGATTAATAGCTGCATAATAAGCACAACAGTAGCCCAGCAGCTGATATTAGGAATCCAGGGGTTTAGATTCACAGTAATTGACTATCATCTGCCAAAATCCTCCTGATATTTGCAGGTGCCAGATTGGAAAATTAAATAGGACTGACAGGAACTCCTGCTCTTGCATCCTTAGTAGCATAAAACTATGAGATGCTCTCTAGTTCCAGTTAGCATGCAACAAGTTTCTGATTCACTGTCTTGGAGGGGCTATATATTCATACTTTTACTTGACTATTTCTGCTAATGTGACTTTTAATTCTTTTAATGTGAGGGCTAGGAAATTAATGTGAGGTTTTAACAACTGCTAAGCAAATCCATGCAATTTATGCATCTGGAGACTAGAGAAATGACATCTCTCTCCCACTGGATCTCTATTAAATTACCTGGGCAGCATTCTCTCTCACTGGACTGTCATAGTCCCTTGCTGTAACAAAGATCCATGCTGGTATTTTGATTTTCCTTCTATTAGTGTCAGCTTACAACTCTATACAACAAACCCTTTACTATTCTGTGTAGTTTGCTTTCTCAAGCATATTCTATAACCCAGGTATACTAGCTTAGGTCCAGTTGCAAAAGTATTCAAGGAGTCTTCAGGGACATACTTTTCCTTTGATCAGTTCAAATATAGAAACAAGTAAAAGAGCAGAGGATTTTCACTGTAATGATTGCCATCAATCTTTGGCCTCCTTACATTTGATCTTTCTCATTAGATATATGAAATGATGCTCTTGTTAGCTGCCTATATTCATTTTCTACTGTCATAAAAATGTTTTGGTCAGGGATATCCGGGGAAACAATCAATGAGAGACTCTATATATTCATGTGTTTTATGGAATTGGCTCATATGATTGTGGGAGTTGGCAAGTCTGAAATTTGTATAGCAGTCCAGCTGACTGGAAGGAGGCAGGAGTTAATATTGCAGACTTAGGCAGAATTTGCTTTTCTCTTGAAAAGCTTAATTTTGGATTTGTGGTCCTCCAACTAATTGAATGAGGCACACCTGTATTATTGAACATAATCGCCTTTACTTAAAGGATTATAAACCGAAGGCGGATCTTAACCACATCTGTAAAATACCTCCACAGCAATGCCTAGATAATTGTTTGATTGAATAACTAACTTTTATAGCCTAGTTGCCCGATACATAAAACTAATCATTACAACAAATCACTGAAAACATAAAGTGTCTTAAGATGACACAAATATATTACTGTAAGGTTCTGGAGATTAAAGGGTTGAAATTAGTTCCATGAGGCTAAAATCAAGATGTCAGTAGGGAATCTTTTTTTGAGCTCTATGGAAGCATGCATTTCTTTCCCTTCCTTAGACTCTAAAGGCTGCATGCCTTTCTGGCACCATGACTCTACTCTTATCTTCAAAGCCAGTAGCATAACATAGTTAACTCTCTCTCTTCCCCCCCCCCCATTTTTCCGTTGTCATACTTCCCTCTCTAGCTCTTCCTGTCTCTTTTCCCATAAAATGATCCTTGTGATTACACTGAGCACCCATATAATCCAGGATAATCCCTCTGTTTTTACAGCCATCCCAATCTGGGTAGGTTCATCATTTGTTTTAGCATCTTAAAAAAGAAGAATGCTGGAGCTCTTAGTATTATCTGCACAGGATTTTAAAAAGTGAACAGGGATAACCAATCAGCAAGGAAAGAGCCACTTGAGTTACCCCTCTCCCCAGGGTGATGCTGCCCTTTTAGCAAAAGCCCTTCCTTCCTAGGTCCAGGTGTGCCCACTTATTCATGGGCCCAACCATTGGGTGAGGTATGTACAATCATGAGGGCACAATACAATAGGTGCTGGTCATAGAGGCGGAATGGTGTAAAAAATCCTGATAGTTCATTATCCTACACATTCTGTCTTAATATTCTGAAAATTAACCACATTGCAAGTCCCTTTTGCATGCAGTATAATACATACACAGGCCTTAGAGGTTTTAAAGGTGACCATGTGGACATCTGGGTGGGGAGTACCCCATTCATTCTACAACACACTATATTTAGTGCCCCTGGTAACTCTGGGGTATATTAACTGTTGCTTCAGATTCCTGGGGGTCAGAATTACTGATTTCCATTTTGCTTTTGCTTCTTGTTATAGTAATTATATCCATCTTGCTTTTGACAGCTGAATGCCACTTGGCTTCTACTATTCTGGACTCCTATCATTCCATTGACACTGATAAACTCATTCTAAAGTAGATTTCCTGACGGTACACCCTGACTTCAGAAATCATTGATTTACTGATTATTCCAGCAATTACAATGTCTCCACATCTGTACCTTTCTTTTTGATTTAGTGAAGATTTTCATGGTCAGTGAATAAATTATCTGGTTTTAAGCAGTATATCTATTCAAACATAAAAATTTGAACATATCTCCTAAGTGGTTTCTCCCATTCCTCAAATTTGATAAAGACTTTCTGGCATATCCATTTTATTTACTGTAGGTGGGTGCTTACCCCAACATCAAAAATTCCATCTCAGCATATAATTAGGACTGCTAGGACATGGAATCCTGAGTTATAGGAGCTTCCCTATACACTAGACTCTGCCTTTTCCTGTCTTATATTGACTCTTTCCCCCAGCCTAGCCTCTTCAGATCTATTTAGGGCATGTACTCTGGGTTTCTGGTAGATATCTGCTAAGTATTGTAGAGATTTCTGGTAGTAACTCTTTTGCTTCCAAAATAAAAACAGTATTTCTCCAGGTGAGCTGAAATTTGACCCCAGGTGTTTGTCTACAAAATATAAGGAAGGTAGTGCAAATCTTGATTAAAGTGTAGAATTATAAAAATATCTAGAAGTAACATAAGTGTTCTACTGATATCAGGCTAAGAGTATTTTACGAAAAAATGACAGGAGATTTAATAATTCAAAAATTTAAAATTAATATTACTTTTATTAATGAAAACATTACACAAACTCCAGAGCAGAAAAAAATATAAAATGCTTTTCATGCACAAAAATCATGAAAGTTAAAAAATAAATGACAAACTGGAAAAAAATATTTGCAACAATTTCTACACTCAGTGAGCTAATAAACATAATATAAAAAGGAACCATTAAGCTTGATAAGAAGATGACCAGTTCCTGATAGAAAAACAGCCAAAAAGATAAGGTCTTTTATGAAGGAGCAGTAAAAATGGTCCATAAAGATGAAAAACATCCAAACAGGAAATGTGAACTATAACAATAAGAAAGTTCCAGTTAACTGTTTCAGATCAAACACAGATACCCTTCTCAAATATCATTAATATGACAGAAAAAAGATACAAAAAGCATAAACGCACAGAACAAAGAGAATGGTTAAAGGTACAAGAGCAAGTGAAAGATGTCATTAACTTTTTACTGAATGGAAACAAATGAACAAGTGACAGTGGGTTAGCAGAGACAAGAAGGTCAACACCTTGGTCTCGAGGAAAAACCAAAACCAATTCTGTTGCATTTCCCCGAAGATACTTGAAGACATGGGCACTGCTAAAGACAGTGGTGAGAGAGGACAGATGGAAGAAAGACTGTAACTAAATTTTGCTGATAGTGGGCGTGTAAGTCAGGACAAATTTTTATTTCATTTTTTTCTCTTAATTGTCACATGACAGTTTATATTTAGCAACATTAGTAATTTTGAAACTTCTGAAACATTCTAGGATAAAGCAAGTAATTAAATATATGAAAGTTCCTAATAGGGAATAAAATATAAAATATTAAAAATCCTAAAATTTAAATTAGAAATATCAATACATACTTTTTTAACCATTCTTTTTCTTAACTTTTTTTTCTTTTTAGAAAATTTTATTTATTTATATATACTACACATCTTTTTATTCCCTGACCGCTCCCTCCCATCTCAACCCTCCCCAAGCCCCCCCAAAC
>PVHY01024700.1:0-19310 GCA_004024945.1 Uropsilus gracilis
TATTCTGAGTCTTACATGTTTCTTTTGTAGTTAATAGGATAATTAGAAATCACTTTGTTAGAAATAAATTAGTCTGCACTGCACTGATAATCTTGGTTTGATATTTTGGTTAAAAAAGGCTGAGGATGGTGGTAAGAACCCACGAATGGAAAGTTTAAACTGTGTTTTAAAGTTTTTCTTTTCTGCAGTTTTTGGAGCTAAGAGCAGCTGGCTGGCTTTTGCATATCAATGGTAAAGGTGATCAGTGAAAATGCTAATGAAGAGTGTGTAGCCTGCTTTGTAGAGAAAAGCAGACAGATAGGGGTAAACAGTTAAGTAAAGTCAGAAAGTCTCTTTTTACCCAGTTTCAGAATGAAAACCCATTTTCAGAAGGTCCAGTATGGAAACATGATCAAATAACTACTAGAAATGTCTAGTAATCTTGTATCATTAAATTATTCTGGAAGAAATATTGGAAAAACCTATCCATCATATAACATAGATGACAGACAGCAAATGGCCACATGTGCAGGTTTGTGGGGCTGGAGAAGAGAGTCATATATGCAGTGTGTGTAAATGCATGTCATGGTATCTGTGTGCTCTAGATGCATATGTGTTAAGCTTATGCAGTTTGAACAGAATATGAACATGCACACATATGTGTGGAGATGTAGGTATCAGCTGTGTGCAGCCAGCTTGCAGAATGGTGAGCAAAATAGTAGAGCTGTTGTGGCTGGTACTGCCTGTCCCTTGGGGAGTATTAATATTGTGAGAATTTACAGTTTACCTCACACCTTTTTGTCTGCTTGCCCATTTGGGCTCCACAAAAGCTTAAGAGAAAAAGATTAATATTACTCCTATTTTTCAAGTGAGAAACTGGCACAGAAAGAGATGAAATTCCCCAGGAAGCATATCCTTTACAGAGCTGTCACCAAGTCAAGCTTCCCTCATGAGGGTTGTTTGATGTAGTTTCTCTCAGAGAGACAGGAGACAGCACACACCTACAATCATGCATTTACCCATTTTATTCTCTTTCTGCATTTGCTCAGGCTCAAGCATGATTTCGTTTTCTCCTGCATGCCATGATGTTGACTCTGGCTGGGCGTGGAAGAGACCAGGTGAGAGACCTTGTGCCTGCTCACCCTACTGTGAATAATATGGCACAGGTAGAAAGTGAGCAAAGGAAGTAAGGTTAAGGAGAGTGGGGAGAATTTAAACTGTGAAAACCATTCAGGAATTTTTTTCTTTACATCCATGTTCAATCTACATGATTGAATTTTGAGATCCTACAGTTTATGTTCGAAAACTTTTTAAAATTGGTATATTCAACCTGTGGTTTCTGCAATAACTTTGGCTATTTATCTCTGCACTTCATCCACCCAGTTCTGCACTGCCAGTGATTCCTAGGAGGGAGCCTGGTTCTAATTCAATTCAATCAGAAGGGATCTAAGTAGCTCTAGAAAAAGGAGTCATCCTTCTGACCTCCATCCATTCCAAGTAGAATCAGCAAGACACAGAGGTGCTTTCTCAGGAATATGGAACAGGGAAGCATAAGCACCCTAGTGATATTGCCTCACACATTGCATGTGACAGTAACATTGTGGGTGAGGCTCGCGAGGTTTGGATCCCCTAACTATGGTTCCTTGACTTTTGATTTTCCAAATTCTTTCACTTTTGTTTCATTAGACCCTTATAACTTCCCTTGGTATCAGAAAAATAGAATTTTAGACAGGATTATCGACTTACCAGAGGCTTCAGGGTAAATCAGTAGAAAAGCTGGAAATCATACCAATCATACACCTCAACTTTTGCCTTCTTTCCATGTTTATTGTATATTTTCAGGGGACTGGGTACAGAGCAGTACCTGAACCTGCTGCTGGCTGCCAGGAAGGTGCACAAAAAATGGTACATAACAGAGGCAAGGAAGCTGTGACAATGACAGCACTATGACCAGATTCTAGGCAGTAGTAGGAATGGAAAGGAGGGTTCCTCCACTTCATGCTACCAAGGGAAGCTGCAGACCCAACATGTATCCTAAGGGAGGAGTGATGGATAACACTCAGCCCAGAGGATGACCCCAGGAAGTTCCAAGCTGGGGGATCTCACCCTATGCCTTCTGACTAGTGTCTGCAGATAGCCAGGTGAGTACTGAATCACCAGAGAGTCCTATAGGAGCCTTGTGCTGGTGGGGTTGAGAATTCAGAGGGCTTCCTCACACCACCAGCTCTTAAAGGATGAAGAGGTTGCACTGAAAAGGTGTAGGCTTCCTTTCCTCTTAGTATTAACTTCTAGGAAATTTTCTTGGATTCCAAAAGAACTTTATCTCTTCTCTGTGTCCTTCTTTATGATTTACTTTTCAGCAAAATATGTAGACTATTTTTCCCAACTCAAATCTGCTCCCAACATCAAAGCTGTTGAAAACTTTTTTTGTACTCAAGTATGGCAAAAGGCAGAAAGTGAAAATGTCAACAGCTGAACCCTAAGTTTCTTGTAGGAAGGAACTTTTGTTTGGAAAAAACTTTGACAAGAATCTTGAGGTAGAAGGGGAGATAGGAATTTGGGTACAAAGCAACTGGCTAAAGTGAATCTATGAGAAGAGGACAGATTTGCTTTGCCCTGAAGATGGAGACATAGGCAGAAGGCAAGCAACTAGGAAGAGAAGAAACAGAAGAGAAAAATGTAGTCAACCCAGGTCTATTCAGTGAGATTACTCCAGAGCAGAGGGGTTCAAATCTGATCTCAGACATCGTAAAGTGCCTGGAAACCACAAGAAGTGAGATGCCCGATACTCAATTTGCAAGTGTTCTATTGCAATATTCCACCTGTCTCTCCTGAAAACTTCAGGAAACTCCAACATATTCATGTATGAAAAGTGGGATTTTTTCCTCAGGAACTTGAAGGAAGAAGGAAGTGAGATTCTTTCCTGAACCAATGTCATGGAGGCAGAACTCTTACTGCTCGCAGAAATTTGTGGAACAACTTAGGGTTTCTACAAAAGAGTAGTAGTTTTAGTTAACATGGGAATTCAAATAGAAGCCAAGAAGTTAATTAAATAAAGTGATATAGGGTGCTGGGACCAGAATTGTCTTGATACAAGCCAGCATAGCAGCGATGTCAGACTCCATGCGCACCTTCTTCACAAGTGTTGTACATGATCTCACACTTCCTCCAGGAGGTGACTTAGCAGCAGAGTCTAGTGCCAGCTAAGGCCCCTGTTCAGACCCTTTCAATCTGAACTCTCCATGGAGACAGCCTTCCCCGTGCTGGCTCACCCAGAGTGGGAACCAGACAGTTTGCTGCACTGTGGAAATTGTGAAACCTGAGCAGCAGCAATATGAGAAGGGACAGGTGTGTGTGGAGTGGATAATTCATCATAAGCACTTTCTTCTGCTTGGAGTTGGGAAAGAAACAATGTATCCAGTGTTTCTCTGGCTTCCCAAGTAGCATTTGGTGGAGTGTTCATCTGGCTCAAATGATGATGGGTGGGTTCTGCATCCAGCTCCCTGTCTCTCTTCACTGTGGGCTGGTGGGGCCCTCACAGTGCTGAGCCAGACAGTCCACCCAAGGTCTCCTCACTCCAAGTATCCTGTAATCAAGCTTCTCTCTTGGGTGACTCTCCAGTCCTCAGTAACAGGAATTGAGCTTTATAGAAGGAATTGTGTCTCTGCTCCTACTTTTCCTCAGGGTCACCTGAGAAGTCAGCTGCTTGTCTTGGATCCATGAAAAGTTTCACAAAGTTTGTGCCCTCGGGATGATACAGGGTTGTAACGCAGTTGAAAATTGTATAAGCATCAAAATGCCCTGCTGGGTGGAGTCTGAAGGACCTACAAGAAAAAATGGGAAGCAGGAAGAGAGGGCATATAAAAAGGGAAGAGCAAGGGTGGAGAGGAGGAAAAAGGAAGGAAAGAAAGATCAGATGGTGGACTGAGAGAACAGGCCCACATGGCCTGGCCAGGAGAAGCCCCCTGGAAAAATGAGCTGATAATGGCAAGGAGCCACATTGTGGGAGTGGCTGGCAGAGATGTAGCTGATGTTAAGTTCAATGGCAAGAATGGCAGGCTGGAGGTGACCAGGAGCTACTGAGAGCCTGGTGGATTTGGCCAGATGCCGCTGAAGGCAGACCTGTTAAAGGAAATGTGTGGAGCTGCAGCAAGGTAGCATATTTAGAAAGCTGATTTGGGATCAGCAATTGTGGAAGAAATTTAAAGAGCCTTAGAGAAGCAGAGCAGCGTGGAACACTAGAGAAGAAGCAAAGAGAAGACTCCAGAGAACGACTGGAATTTGCAGAGTGCATGCCTCAGTTTTGGAGGGGCAATGGGGCACCATCATGGACATCTGTCTTTAGGACCTTTGGGGCTGAAAATGGTTACAGGGGTAAGATAACTGGTCACTTGTGGCATTAAGGATTTTTTGTTTTCCTGGCAGCCTTTGCCCCTTAAAGTTTGACCCAATTTTAGTTGGTGACCATGATAGGACAAATTATCCATGGTAGCCCAGCCTAAGGATAATTAACCTTGCGTTAGCCACCTTAAAGCAGATAGCAGTTGCAAGACTTTTGGTAAAAATGCCTTTAGTGAAAAATAGTCATGGGTTTAAAATGGACAAACCTTGCAATGTAGCTATTATTTTGGATTGTAGTCATGTGTTTAAAATGGGTGAACTTTGCAGTGTTCCAATTGCTTTGGATGCTGTGAAAAGCTCTGCATGCTGTTCATAGGAAAGTACTTGCCTATGTCCATATGTATACTGATTGGTAAGAAAAAAAAGTCTGGTATTAAGCTACCAAAGCAAATTCAGTATGTACATCAGAAGTCAGATTTACAGAGTTTGGAAATTCAGAAAAAAAGCAGTAAGTTATTTGGCACAGATAGCTTCCAAATAAGTGTTGGGTACCCACTGGTGTTCTGCAGGTTTAATGCCTTGTTTTTCCCCCCTCTGAGATACTTAATGCTTAAAAAACACTTTAACTGGTATTGATGTAACTGCATGTTTTGCCTGCTCACATGTAATGTTTTTGCATAATTGTGTAAAAAAGAGTTGTTTTTACATTTATAGATATAAATGTGTATTAGATCAGAATGGGGGAATGATACAGGGTAGTGATGTAGCTGAAAATTGTATTGGTGCCAAAATACCCTGGTGAGCAGAGACTGAAAGACCCCCATGTGAGAGAGAATGGGAAGCTGATAAAAGAGGGCATATAAAAAGGGAGGAGCAAGGAGAGAGAAAAGAAAGAGAGACAAGAATGGTGGACTGAGAGAACTGGCCCATGTGGCCTAGCCAGGGGAAGCCCCCTGGAAGAGTGAGCTGATAGTGGCAAGGAGCCACATGGTAGGAGAGTGGCTGGCAGGAGTGTAGGCAGTGTGAAGTTGGATGCCAGAATGGCAGGCCGGGGGTGACCAAAGGCTACTCAGGCCTGGTAAATGTAGCCAGACGTTGCTGAAGGCAGACCTGGTAAAGGAAATGCGTGGAGCTGCAGCAAGGCGGCATATTTGGAAAACTGATTTTGTATCAGCATCTATTGGAAAAGCTTAAAGAGCCCTGGAGAAGTGGAACAGCTCAGAACACTGGAGAGAGAAGAAGCAAAGAGAAGATGCTGGAGAAAGATTGGGCTTTGCAGTACCTACAAGAGCACCACGTGTTTGGGACTTTGGACTAAATAGTGATTGGGGTAAGTTAACTGGCCACTTGTGGCATTAAGGACTTTTCGTTTTCCTGGTTAATTTCTCTTGGTAATAAAATCCTGTTGTTTAAACTGCTTTTGTCTGGCAACTGCTATGTGCAGGTAATGTGGACCTATGGCTTGTTGGTTAGTGACTGCTGCCCATTTTTGGACCCAATATCAGGGAGGCTGCCTGGTTCCAGGCCCAAACTCTGCAAACTGATGCAACAGTACTTCTTTCCTGCTTGAAGTCTCCAGGGCTTCTCTCAAATTTAATTCTCATCCTATGAGTTTTCTTTGGCAAGGGAGACGGCATTTTAAGATTTGCAGGGAGAAGAGTATTTCCTGGCTGTGATGGAGGTACTAAATGGTTCCCTTCTCCCTACTGTCTCTCCAGTTGCTCCCTCACTGCTGCTACACCCCAAAGCAAAGAGCAGAGCATCCCTGGTTTGGCTGCCTTGCATGACCTAATCTCCAGTCTGGGGGAAGGGCCAAGGGGACTAAGTGGCTGTACTCTTTGTCACAGAGACCACATAAGCCCTACAAAGCATTCTCGTAGCTACTCTCACAGAGATGGGCTGGTGTGATATACAAATACAGGGACACATGCTGGTTCCACCCACTACCTCTATGCACTTGAGTGCAGACGGGCAGTGTAAGCGCCTCTATTTTCAGGAGCTCATGCACATATAGAGTAGGAACTGGTGCCAGTGATAGTTAACAGATTCTAACAGCCTCTGACTGGGAAGCAGACCATTCAGAGAGATGGTGCTTACAGTGTGGCATCTACTGATGGTTGAGGGACAGGCTCTGGGTGCCCACAGAGCCCAGACTCAGGAGGAAAATGCCTCTGCTGAGAAGATGGACAGGCAGCTCTTAGTGAGATGCAGGGTGGCCAGGCTGGGTCCCACAGGGACCTGGTCCCTGCCTGTGAACAGTTTAGTGTCCTTTTCATAGGAGGTTGCCTTGAATTTCCACCCAGCCTACTGTGACACCCATTTCTTCCAAGTCATCTGTTACTCAGAGAAAACCAGGCAGTGACTAGTGATAAATAACAAAGACAAGCAGATGTATGGCATTTCTGAGGGTGGATTGTATACGGAAAGGGAGAGTGGGAGGCTGCCCAGAACGCTTTTTCCCAGACCTCTAGTTCTGCACCGCTCAAGGCTCACCGCCAGTGGCTGCTGGTTCATGGTGTCTTCTAGCCCCCACCCCCACCCCCAGACGCAGCGGGTCCTCACTGGGCCAAAGACCGGCTCTCCCCAGCATTTCCAGACAGCCTTTCCCACCGACAGACTGCTGCCTGGGGGAGGGGGCTGCAGAAGATAAATTCTTGGCTGCGGGTGGGAGAGCTGTGCAGAGCCTGCAGCGAGTAGAAACCAGGGCGGAGGCGCAGTGGTACCGGCTGTAAGCGTGTGAGCTGGTGAAATGGGCAGTGGATTTGTGAACCCTCCATACCACCGGGTGGGAAGGGCCCCGCAGGGTTGGGCTGAGCCCCCACCCGGCCAGAAGGGGAAGGTCGCCGGAAGTCCCCTGCGATCTACCTGAGGCCACTGAACAGAAAACTGAAGCCAGAGCGCAGTGCTGTGAACAGCACTGGTGGAGCTCGAGTGACACCTGGTGGCCAGAGATGGAGTGACTGATACCCAGAGGACCAAAAACGTGACTGTGTGGCCAGCGTCAAGAAATCAAGACAAAGATATCCTTCACCCTTCCATAGCAGTGAAATGGTATAATGTTGGCAACATTTTATCAGCCCACACGTTTTTTTTTCCAGCCACCCTGCCCTTTGGTCCTTCTAGACTTATTCTCTATCGTCACAATGATAAGCATCCTTATCTAAGTGAAAAATAATATTCTCCACCTGGTTTCTCCAAATGGTACCACTCGCTACCAGACATGCACCGAAGTAGGCGCATTGGATTAAACATCACCTGTCTTTGTCCTCCTATGGAGACAGATATTTACAATTAACCAATATATAAGAGACAGATGACAAAGTTTCAATAAGGTCTGAGGAGAGGAGAACAGACTGATAGCTAAGAGTCAGGTATCATGGAATCTACGAGGAATGGATAAGATTCCAGGAGGTGACAAAGAAGAGGACATTATAAGCAAAGGAACTGGTTAGACAAGGCATATCATTGTCAACATTTAGTGTAGTGGGTCTTTTAAATCAGTCTTTTTAATTAGTTATTTTTACTAAACATGTGTTGGTATCTCATGATTTTAATTTGTGGAATGGTGAAAATCTTTTTGAGTGTCATTCATGTATTTTGTTTCATACAGTGTATTCAATTGTCTTGTCCATTAATAAAACTGATTTTTTTTGTGTGGTTCCCTTATAATGGTATGTAATCTTCCTCTTACTGCTTTAAAGGTTATTAATATACTTGATTTTTAGTTGTTTAAGTCATGTTCTCATTATGAATCTTTTTTGAATTTATTATTTCAATTATAGTTCTGTTCAACTCTAGAATTTCCATTTCATCCTCTTCATGGTAGTTTCTACTTGCTACAACATTGTCTTCATATCTTTCTTTACTTCATTTAACTAACGTCGTGGTTCACGCTTTATAACAATTAATTTCAAATATCTTCCTAGTAAGACTGAAAATTTATTCATTCTCACAAGCAGTTTCTGGCGATTGTTTTGTTCTGTCTGATGTTTTGTTGATTTTTGTTTGATCCACATAAAGATCATATTTCTGTTTCTTCAACTGCTTAATATTTCTTTCAGATTTTTAATTTATCCACACATTTGTCAATTTTTGGACAATATTTTATTTTTCCCCTTAGTTGTCAACCTCACAGTTCTGTGATCCAACCCCCTCATCTCTGATGTTATTCCCTACATTGTTTATTTTGTTATTGCTTTTTAATTTTATTCTTTATAAACCAATCTCAAACAATGAAATTGAAACAACAATCAAAACCCTCTCCAAAAACGAAAGCCCTGAACAAGATGGATTTACAAATGAATTCTACCAGACCTTCAGAGACAAATCTGCCTATCCTACAAAAACTCTTTCAAAAAATAAAGAAGGAATATTACCAAATACATTCTATGAAGCCAACATCACACTAATATCAAAACCAACAAAGATACCACAAAGAAAGAAAACTACAGGCCAATCTCCTTCATGAACACAGATGCAAAAATTCTCAACAAAATACCAGCAAATAGCATCCAACAGTGCATCAAAAAGATAATACACATGACCAAATGAGAATAATCCCGGGGAAACAAGCAATCTATAGATTCAATGCAATTCCAATAAAACTCCCAATGACATTCTGTAAAGATCCCTATCCCTTAAATAGACCCTTCTCTTTACCCTTGCCCTGCAATATGCTTCAGATCTATGGTCAGCTTACAATTTTTTTTGTTTTTCTTAACTCTATGTCAGTTTCTTTATATTCTATGTATAATTAAAACAATTCAAAATTTATCTTTTTTCTACGATTTCTCTTAACATAATCCGTTCCAGCTCCATCCATGTTGCTGCAAATGAGTTTACATTTTTTGGTCACTGAGTACTATTTCATTATGTATTTACATGACATCTCTTAATCCATTCATATGTTTGGGGGCTATTAAGTTTCCATATCTCAACTATTGCAAATAGTGCTACAATAAACACAGGAGTGCCGGTTTCCTTTTAATTACTGTTTTGTGTCCTTTCCGTAGATTCTTAAGTTGTGGAAGCACTGCATATGGCAGAATATTTCCAGTTTTGAGAAACATCCACACAGCTTTCCATAGTGACTGGATCACTTTCCATTCTCACCAGCAGTGTAGGAAGGTTCCTTTTTCAACATATCCTTACCACATTTGTTGTTATTAGACTGTTGCTGTTGTTGCTGTTTTTTATGGGCCTTTCTCACAGGCCCATGTGTGAGGTGGAGTCTCATTGTAGTTTTTACTATATTTTCCTGATAATAAGTGATAATGAACATTTTTTCACATGTGTGTTATCAGGACAGCAAGCATTTTCTCCCATTCAATAGATGCTCTGTTACTTTTGGATACTATCTCTTCTACTGTACAGAAGCTTTAAGATTGAAATAGTCCCAGTGTTTATTCTTCACTTTCCTAGCTTCTGGAAATGAGTTCTCAAAGATGTTTCTGAGGCTTATTGTCTTGAAGTGTTTTGCCTATTTTATCTTCTATATATTTGTGGTTTCGGACCTCACATTCAAGTCTTTATCCATGTTGATTTGATTTTGTGTATAAGATAGTAGACTAGTTTCATTGATCCTTATTCCAGTGTACAGTCTTTGTTCTTTTGTCATACAATAGTTCACCATATATGTGTGGTTTTATTTCTGAGCTCACAATTCTGCTCCACTGGTCAGTATGTCATTTTTTTTCCAACACCATGCTGTTTATATTATTGTGGCTTGATAGTATAGCTTGAAGTCCTATAGTGTAATGCCTCTGATTTTTCTCCATTTTAGTCAGAGCTTTGGCTCTTTGAACTTTTTTGTGGTTTCATGTGAATTCAGCAATAATTGTTCCATTTTTTGTGAAGAATGTCATTGAAATTTTGTTGGAATTGCATTGAATCTGTACATTGCTTCTGATAGGACACCTATTTTGATATGTTAATTCTTCTAATCCATGAGCAGGGAACGTCTTGCCATCTCTTTTTGTCTTCTATTTCTATTAACATCATTTTAAAATTATCTTTGTATAAGTCTTTTACTTTTTTTATAGGTCTATTCCCATATTGTATTCCCATAATATAGACATTACTTCTTTCCAAATTTGGATTACTTTTATGCTTTTCGTTTGCTTAACTGATCTAGTTAGGATTTCCAGTTAAAAGACTGAGAAAGACTGGTGAGAGGCACAAGATGATTATCTTGTTCCAGATATAAAAGGGAAGGCTTTCAGTTTTTCACTATTGAAAATAATGTTAGTGTGGTTTGCCATATATGCCTTATTATATTAAGATATGTCCATTTTATCCCAAGTTTTTTGAAGGTCTTCATCGTAAACGAATGTTGAACTTTATTAACTACTTTTTCAGTATCCATTGATATGATAATATGGCTTTTTACTTTTATTTATTTTTATTGCCTTTTACTTTTTTTTTATTTACTTTTATTTTACAACTTATTTTAAGATGATGAACCATCCTGTGTCCCTAGAATAAATTCCATTAGGTCCTGGCATATAATCCTTTTGGTGCATTGCTTGATTCAGTTTATTAAGATTTTACTAAGGATTTTAGCAACCATATTCATTAGGGAAGATTGGTCTGTGGTTTTTTTTTTTTTGTTTGTTTGTTTGTGTTTTTTTTGTATGTTGTCTTGTTTTACTGTGGCATTACTGTAATGTTGGCTTTGTAAAATGTATTTGGTAGTATTTCTTCTTTCTCAAAATTTTGAAAAAGTTGTTTCAGGATAGCTTTTAGTTCATCTTTGAACAATTGGTAGAACTCATTTTGTCCTGGGTTTTTGTCTTTTGGGACGGTTTTCATTACTGTTTCAATTTCACTATTTGTAATTGATTTGTTTTGTATTTCTTTATTCAGGTTTGGGTGATTGTATAAGTCTAAGAATTTCTCCATCTCATCTAGATCATTGAACTTTGTGTGTGTGTGTATGTGTGTGTGTGTGTGTGTGTGTGTGTGTGTGTGTGTGTGTTCCTAATAACCTCTAACTATTCTCTGGACTTCTGCTTTGTCTGGTATAATTTCTCCTCTTTCATTTATGATCCTACTTCTTTGCATTTTCTACCTTTTTCTTTGTGAGCCTAGTTAGAGATCTGTCCTTTTTATATGTATTTCATTTATTTCTGAATTCATCTTTTATTATTTCTTTCTTCTACTGGCTTTTGGGTTTTGTTTTGTTATTGTTCTTTTCCTAGTTCATTAAATTGGGAGATTATGTGTTTCCTAGGGTTTTTGTTTCTTGATGTGGGTCTGTATTACTATATATTTTCCACTTAATACAGTTTTTGCTGTGCTCCATTCATTTTGGAAGATTGTGTCCTTATTATCATTTGTCTCAAGGCATTTTTAAAAATTTCTTCAATTTCCTGATTAAACAGTGGTCTTTCAAAAGTTACTCAATCTCCACATAATGTGAATTCTCCTTGCTGTCTTTTCATAGTTGATGTTTAGTTCAGTACCTTGTCAGAGGAGATACTTGGTATGAATTTGAGCTTCATGTACTTGATGATTTGTTTTATGACTGTTATGTGGTCAATCCTGGAGAATGAGTTGTGTACTCAAGAAAAATATGTATTCAGTTGTTTGGGGTACAGTGTTCTATAGAAGGCTGTTAGAGTGATAACTTGTAACCTGAGGGTAGAGACAGTGGCTCCTTATGCTTCAGTGCCCACTGGTCAGGCTGCCGGTGGCTACCTTGGGCCAAACACCCACAGATGGGATGTCTGGACTGAGACCTATCATCCTGAGTGTGTACCACTGGGCGCTGGGAAAAGCACCCTGCTGAAGATGCTCCTGCAAGAACACAGCAGCCTCTTGGGCTTCAGCATGTCCCACACCAAGAGTAACCTGCAGCTGGAAAGAATGGCAAAGGGAGATGATGCAGCAGACCATCACCTCTGGAAACTATCAGACACACGGAGTTCTCGGGCAACCTGTAGAGGATCAAAAAGGGGGCAATGCGAGCGGCAGGCTATAAACCACATCTGTGTGCTGGTTCATGCACTTACAGGGCACCTACAGGGCAATCATAGCATCAAGAGCACCAAGCTTCACCGCATCTGCATCTCTGTGCAGTTGCCCTTGCTGGACATGCTGGAACAGTGGCTATGGCAGAGGGACATGTAGAATAAGGAGAGCCTAGCATGGTGCCTGGAAGTTGCCAGGGCTGACATGGAGAGCAACAGAGAACCCAGTGTGTTGGACCTTATCATCATCGATGACAGACTGAACAAGGCCTGCTGGGCCCTGAAGGAGGTGCTTCTGGGGAAATCAAGAGACTTCTTGGGCTGGGGTTGAGACTGACATGTTAATAAAGAAGCAGGAACCTGAAAAAAAATTTTAAAACTCTATTTGGCCCACATGGTCTAGAGCTTTAATTAGGACTGTTGTGTCCTTGCTTATTATTTGTTTCATTGAGCTGTCCATTGATGAAAGTGAGATGAAGTCTCCTGCCATATATATATTTTCTACATGTTCAGATTTTGGAGATGATAGTAACTTATGTTTAGAGTAACTGTTCTTACATGGAATTTATTGCCTCTGTTTATAATTTAATGGTTCTATAGAACACCTTTCTCAGTTCATGTTCATTCTTCTGTTGGTTTAGAGTCTAAAGCTTCTTGTAATATTTCCTGGAGTAGGAATTTTTGAAGATTTTATTGCCTGAGAACATCCTTATTTTACTCTCATAAGGGAAGGAGAGTTTTGCAGGGTAAAGTATTCTGGGCTGGTATTTTTTTCTTGGAGCTTAGTATGTCTCTCCATTCTCTTCTTGCCCATAGTGTCTTTTCAAAGAACCCTGATGTTAGCCTCATCAGTTTTCCTATATAGTTATCTGTTTCTTCCCTCTCATCAACTTCTTCCTTTTTTTTTTTTTAATTTGGTCTAGGTCTTGGAAGTTTTACCACTGTAAAATTTGTAATTTTCCTTTCATTACTCTAGTTTGGCCTCCTTCTCTCTTCCTGTTTGTCTCTTTTCATTTCCTTCTTCAAGTTTGGTGAGTTTTTCTTCAATTATTTCCTTGAATAATTTTTTCAGTTCTCTTGTCTATCTCTTCTCCTGAGATCCTTCTTATGATACTTACATTTCCTTTCTGCATAGTGTCAGTTATTCCCCAAAGTATTTCTTCATTCTTTTCTTGTTGTAATTCTATTTTTCTTTCTTTTTTGTAGCTGTCTCTTTTGTAGCTGTCTCTTTTCTTTTCTTTCTTTTTGTAGCTGTCTCTTGGAGAATATTGTGCTGTTGTTCCATACCGTCTATTCATACATTCTATCTTCTTGGCTTTTTTTCCAGAAATGCTTACCTTCTCCATCCATCTTTTTAGATTTTACAGTTATGTTACATTATTTTTTTGATCTTCTGCTTGTCAATTATGTTTCTTATATCATTCTTCCTGTATTCCTATATATGTCTGACTTGTATTTCTGAGTTTTGTGTTGTTCTTTTTTTTCTTAACTATGTTGATTTTGAATTATCTGACAGAAAAAAAGGAATCTTCTGTATCACTGTTGTTTGGTTATAGAGCTTTATTTTCTCTCTATGGTATCTTGTTCCCATGAGGATTTTTTGGTCTTCTATATTTTTCTTTCTCCCTGTTGTTTGCTGGGGTTTGTTCTGCATTAGTTGGAACTATTGTTGTATATGACTCTTCCCCCTCCCCCTGCCTACTCTTCTGGGGCCCCAGTAGGTGAGTGGGATATACTTTCCCGGTATAACTGGGGGCCCACAGTGGATAGATAGGCTCTGCAACGTTGCACCTGATTTTTCAATAATTTTATTGGAAACTGGACATTTTAGACAATAGGTTGTAGCAACTCTGAGAAATGGACACGTCCTCCCTACCACCCACAATACCCATTGACCTTATCTGTTTAGTGACTGGTTGAATTATTAGTCAAGTCTAGTGTTAATCCTCTGAGGTTACTCCTCAGAGAGGTATAGTTTGGGGGTATGCTGAGAGTCATCTGCAATGACAGTGGTACTAAAACTTCCATCTTTCCCTGGAAATGGGGAAAATGGCAAGCCTATCTCAGAATAACTCATCTACTCTAGTGTTCAGTGAAGGAGTAGGAAGGACCAGTGGCCTGAAGTCTTCTTAGTTTGCCTTTCATAATATTGCCTTATAAGATAAGGCCATGAGAACCCCCATATTCTTAACATGATAGAATGATCCAAAGTAGAGCCCTCATTCTATAACTGGAAGCTGGATAGATGAAGGGAGCTCCTACCTCTCCACTAAATATTTCTGCTACTTAATCTCATTCTTACTAACAAGAAACCTCTGACTCAGAAGGATGAGAGGAAGCCCTGTGTTCTTGGCTGCAATAGTCTAAACTGGAGTATCCACTTTACTAACTGGGAGGGTAAAAGGGTAAGGAAAGTCTTTGTTCGAATATCACAGACTTTCTTGCTAACATAAAATTCATCTTTCATTCTCAAAATCCACCTTATTTTTTTATATATTTCATTTTAAATATATTTATTTACTGTTTGTCCTTAAAATACTTTCCAGAGGTTTTTAAATTTTTGTTGTACTAGCTTCACTAAAGATTGATTGAGCAATTTCTCTTGCTGTCACGCTGGAAGTTAATTTCTTTACCAAAATTCAAGAGTCTTTTCTGTAGTATAAAGAAATCAGGTATGTGATTTACAAACATTTCCTTGCAATGTATTTCCTTCATATGTATTTTTGAAGAGGCAAAGTTTTGTAACATGTGCATCTCCATGAAGGGGAGGCACCACTTTCTTTGTGTCCACTTACACAAAACAGCCTTGCACTACAAGTTGCCACATGTCATGAACTAGACTTCGTAAGTGGGAAGCAGTTGAGAAGGAGATGGATATATAAAAGGCGCAGGACTTGGAGGAGACATGTGGAGGAGAAATATGTAGAGAAACAGAACAAATACTCTTGGAGAGATACGGATGAGAGTCATAGGGAGGCTATGCCTGGTGTTTGGCAGAGACAATGGCAGTTACTTCATGTTGGATTATGTGACTTATTTTGAGTTTTGAGTCTCCTGTCCTCTCTCTCTGGTACCTACCTAACCTCTTTCTTGTGGTTCCCTGCCAAAAGTTATTGCCTTAGACTTGTGGCAAGTTTCTAGGTCATAGTGGCCCTACTTCTAATTGATCCTGTTTGTCTGGGCAGGTACCTGCGAGGGGCTAGATAATTTGGGGAGTTTTATTGGAAAAATGTTTCTTTTTAATCCTTTCTTTTGTCTCTGTACACTAATTCTATTCAACATCTTCCACACTTAGCTTCCTTTCACTTTGTATATGTGGATGGATGCATCCCACTCAAAGCATAAACTCATAACAGTATGGGGCTCCTATGTACCATTGACCAAACAACTTTTATATTTTGATTTTATTTTATGGACTGAGCATTTGGTATCTTACTTTTACTCAGGAAATGTTTGCCTAACCCAAGGTCACAAAGATTTTATCTTATTTTTTTCTCCTAGAAGTTTTATAGTTTTAGCTTTCACGTTAGGTCTATTCTAAATTCTGAGATCAAATTTTATATATGCTAATTTTCATAATAAACATCAAAGGTTTGTTTTTTGTTTCTGGTATGTGGCCAGTTAATTGTTCTGACTAATGGGAAGCAAAAATATACTACCCCAAAATGTATCCTTGGCAAGATTGGAAGGGGATCTAAGGGATGGTTGGAAATTACTTTTGATTATTTAAGCTTCTCTCTGAAAAGGTATTTTCCAGGAAAAATGAATCTCCCTTATCTTTTTTCCAGGAAGGGAGAAATGTCTTTGTTCTCCCCAAGTAAATATCCTGATTTCTCCTTTATTTCTCCAACCTCCCTTTTCTTAACTTAGATGACATTTGGCATCTAATGTGGGCAAATGATTGTTATGCTGGGTTTCTTCCATATATACGGAAGGTATGTGTGTTTTATTAAGCTTCTATATGGCTTTTTATTCTTACTAACCTATCTAATGCTTGTTTATAAGGCAGCATAGAAGTTGAGAGGAATATGGAATGAGTTCCTTTGTGCCCTGACATAGCACATCTGTTGAAAACTTTCTTTCCCTTTTGAATCACTATGGTATCTTTCTAAAATCAGTAAACCAAATGTATGAAGAAACTTCCAAACTCTGTATTTTGTTCAACTTATCTTTTTATCTATCTCTATAATACTGGAATGTTCTGCTATGGTAGCTTTGTAATTAAGTCTTGAAATCAGTGTTTCGGATTTTTTTCAAAGTAGTTTTGACTATTTTACATCTTTTGCATTTCTAAATCCTTTTAGAATTGACTTAAAAAATGCATTTACCAAATCGAATAGGTTTTTGGTAATTTCATTGGATTTTATACATCTTCCACTAAAGACAGTATTACTTCCTGTTTTCCAATTTGTATGTTTGTTTTACTTTTTCATGCCTGACCCAACAGCAATTGCTAGAACATAGTCTAGTAGCATTTAAATATAATGGTTATGGTAGACATTTCTGCCTTGTTGATACTATAAAGCATAAAGTTATTCATAATTAAATGTGATATCATAAATGTGGTGTTAGCTGTTAAGGATCTTTATAGATGCTCTTTATTAGAGAATTTTTATTACTAGTTATGGGAAATTGTTGGCAGCTGCTACCATATTCATAGACGGTTCCTCTGCAGGAAAAGCTGGTTTTATCTGTTTTAGTCCCCATTCCTCACAATCGATTCAGAGAGTATTTTCCACAATGTCTTTATTGGCTCAAATGTCAGAAATTGTAGCCATCATTCACGCTCTTCGCTTTCCCATACCCCTCAATCTTGTGTCGGATTCTCAGTAGGCAGTGCAGGTAACCAGGGAAATTGAGATGGCCTGCATTAAGGCCACTGGCACCCCAGAAAAGCTATAGCTGTTCAAAGTACTTTGCCGCATTATACGTGGATGCAATCATCCATTTTTTGTCACCCATATAAGAGCGCACTTGAACCTTCCAGGCCCACTAACTTTTGGAAATGCCTGTGCAGACAAATTGACAAAATCCATTTTCTCTATTGCCCCGCAAAGACTTCATCAGCTCTTCCACATTCTTGCTGAAGCTTTGCGCAGGGCCTGTCCCTCCTTATCTAGAACTCAAGCTCGTGATATTGTTCAATCTTGCCCCACCTGTGTTTCTCAGTCTTCAGGCCTGCCACGAACTGGGGTTAATCCCCGTGGACACAGTCCCAATGAACTGTGGCAAATGGATGGTACTCATGTCCCGGAATTTGGATGGTTAAAGTTTATACATGTCTCTGTGGATACTTTTTCCGGGATCATATTTGCCTCAGCTCACACTGGTGAGACAGCCTCTGATGTCATTAAGCATTTGTGGAAGGCATTTGCCTATATGGGAATTCCACAAAAAATAAAAACAGACAACGGTCCAGCATACACCAGTTCTGCTATGTCCCAATTCTTCCAGCTATGGGACATTCAGTATGCCACAGGAATTCCTTACAATCCCCAAGGACAGGCAATTGTAGAACAAGCTAACCAAACCCTTAAAAAACAGCTGTTAAAACAAAAAAAAAGGGAAATGGACCAACTTTTAATGAATGACCAACCTCATGTTACTCTTGCTAAAATATTGTTAGCCATTAACATCTTTTGAGACAGAGGTCCACAAGGACAAGCCCCCATGGAAGCTCATTTTTCAAAAAACTCACTTGAAAGGGAGCAAAAAGAAAAATCAGCTCCTATAGTGATGTGGAAGAACCCACTGACCAAACAATGGTCTGGTCCAGCCCAGGTTCATAGGCAGGACAGAGGTTCTGTTTGTATTGTCACAGACAATGGAGAACAATGGATCCCCCTCCGATGGGTCAAGCCTTGCCGACATCCAGGAGCAGATGAAACAGCTAAAGATCAATCGAGGGTGGAGAAGAAGAGCACGGAAGCCACAAAACCCTGTGACATGGGGGGATGGTAAAGGTGCTTGTGGATCAGGCCCAGGCTATGGGGAGAAATCAGGGAATGGAAATTTATAAACCAGAGGTGTTATTAGTATGCTTGATTGCTGCACTTACCCTAAATTCAGCAGCAGCAACTCCAAAAAGAAGGCTGGCTACCCACTGGGCAGCTGTACCTAACCCAGGAGGGCTTCAGGTTAGAACCTGGGGAACAAAGGAGCCTCAGACATATACTAACAATTCTCAACTTCTGGGACTGCCAGGCGTTCCCCATGATTGGGAAGTAATAGGCAATGTACCTTTAAATATCACATTCAACAATTCTAAAGAAGATTTATCTATATGCTGTATTCATCCTGACTTCTATAAATCTTACAAGAATAAATTTGGGAAATGCATCCCATTGGTAGAAATCCGCTGGATGGGAATTGGGAAAGAAATTTAGTGAAGAGCCTGGGTGATGAAGGGTTTAGGACCTGCAAATAGCTCAGGCCCAATCGCTGGGCCAGATCCTTGCAGCTATCCCCCCAGCCACAAGGCTGAAAAGCAACCATGGCCATGGCAAAAGTGCCTCCCGAGGTGGACGTATTTCACCACCCACAACCTTACTGTCATGGGAGGATCTGAATATCCTATTCCTCAAGATTCTCTCTCTTTTCTTGCTTGCAACCTGAACCTTTCGGATCCTTGCAGCAATAGTGAACTTTGCATAAATGAGGATCCAGTGTTGGTCCCTTCTGCTATATGCTTTAAGAATCACTTCTACTTTTTTAGCCAATAAAAATGTGGTACATATACACGATGGAATACTATACATCCATCAAGGAGGATAAACACATGTCATTTGCAGCAACCTGGATGGAACTAGAAAGACTCATATTAGCAGAAATAAGTCAAAAAGAAAAAGAGAAGTACAGGATGGTCTCACTTATATGAGGGATATAGGGAAAATCAAACAAACAAATAAGAAAAAATGAAAACAACCAATGGAACTGAACCATGGAGCGAGAGAGGAGGAGGGGGAAGAAGGCGGGGGAGGTGAAGAGCACAAAAGATCAGGATAGTTAACAAATGTTAGT